>JALPQI010003785.1:0-19077 GCA_025490895.1 Thaumatotibia leucotreta | reverse complement strand
GAAGAACTTGCGGTGCACATATTAAGATTAATTAACTTCAAACCACGAAATATTAAACGCCTTCGACAATACTGTGTGGTACTGGCACAGATGATTTCAACTTCAGGATCACCAAGCGCCAAACATTGTATTTGCGTTTACTTGTATCCATGTTAAATAAAAATATCTACAATAGTTGACTTTCAAGAGTTAGATTTTGTAGTATTTCACGTATCAATTTACGCAGAATACAATTCTGTAAGAAACTCTTTAAAACAGTTTTAAAAGGTAATACCGTAACGATATGTGCTGAATCGGCTAGATGGCGCTGTTATTGTATTCGGATCTTTGGTCACGGTTAGATGGCGATAGCGTCGCAACAATCTCTAAAGACGCAGTGAGATGGCGCTAATGTCACGACGAGTGTACGATTTCGATTAGATAATGCTAACGCTCCCACGGTGTACATGCGTAGCCAAATGTGGTCTATAATTATCACGGCGAAGATATTGGAAGCATGGCTAGATAGCGCTTGTAATCTTTACAAGTGCATGGGCGCTGTGATGTCTGTGGTCACAAATAGATGGCAGTAGTCACAACTGGCGATGATGTCTGTTGCCGCAGATAGATGGAGGTAGTACGGTATCTGTAGTCACGAATAGATGGCAGCAGAATCGCGACTATGTAAGGGCGTGTCGATATATGTTGTCAGGGATAGATGGAGGTAATAGCACGGTAATAAATGTAGTCACGAATAGGTCGCAGTAGTCGCAACTATGTACAGTCTGGTTCGAAATTGCATGGACAGTTTATGAATGAATTCATTCACAAATCGTCCATGCAATTCTGAACGCCACTGTACAGGTGCAACGACATCTGTAGTCATGGAACTAGTACGGAACAACATCTTTAATCAGTGACGTCTGCAGCTGCCACAGATAGATGGCGCTAGCAGCTGTGTACAAGCAGTGATTAGGGCATGCAATCCCGGGATTCATATATATGCAATCACGAGATTGGACAATACAAAATCGCGTGATTGTATACATTTTAATCCCGGGATTACATGCCCTAGTAGTGATGTCTATTATCCCAGTTAGATGGCGCTAGCAGCTGTATACAGGCGCGATGATGTGCGTAGTCGAGGATAAATGGCAGTAGTCACAACTATGTTTTGACGGTCCAGATATATCTGTAGTCATGGATAGATGGCAGCAGTCGCATTTATATACAGGCGCGGTTAGATGGAGCTAATAGCACAGTGATGTCAGTAGAAACATATACAGATGGCACCAGCTGTGTACAGGCTCTGGCCTGGCGCAGTGATGTCTGTAGAAACATACAGATGACGCCAGCTGTGTACTGGCGAGAGGCTAGAGGCGCGGTGATGTCAGTTGTAACATACAGATGGCGCCAGCTGTGTACAGGCTCTGGCCTGGCGCAGTGATGTCAGTAGAAACATACAGATGGCACCAGCTGTGTACAGGCTCTGGCCTGGCACAGTGATGTCTGTAGAAACATACAGATGGCACCAGCTGTGTACAGGCCAGAGGCTAGTGGCGCAGTGATGTCAGTAGAAACATACAGATGGCGCCAGCTGTGTACAGGCTCTGGCCTGGCGCAGTGATGTCTGTAGAAACATACAGATGACGCCAGCTGTGTACTAGAGGCGCGGTGATGTCAGTTGTAACATACAGATGGCGCCAGCTGTGTAGAGGCTAGTGGCGCGGCTGCATGCGACGGCTGATGTGCTCTTCCTGCTGCATTTTGGCGCGGAACTCGGCCACCAGATCGCGCGACTGCGCCAGCACGGCCAATTGCTCGTTAAGCAGCTCCTCCCATTGCGTTGCGTATGCTGTGGGACAAATGCAGGGTTAAAATACTCGTATGTTGTAGCTATAGCGCTTACTGACCCAATCTGACAGGTGAACCTTATGGCTTTGTAATAGAGGCTACATTTGACAAAGTTACAAGTTTTCATGTAAACCGGTGACATAGCTCTAATGGTGCTCCCACATTGGATGTTATTTTTGTAAATGTTATAAAACAAAGAGTACAAGGACAGAAGAACGCCACATAATACTAAAATATCAAAGAAAGAAAGATTATGTTAGCAGTTCCAATGTAGAATCACAATAATGACAAGCTCCTGAACAATAATAAAAATATAATATAATTGCAGATTGAAACTGTGTAAACTTGTTATGCGTTCATTCATTCGCATGCGTAGTCTGCCTAATTATTAATATTGTTTAAGATAATGTTAACTTGATGAAATGATTAGTGTTTAATATTATTAATAGGTACCAAAGAACCAAGCCTGAAAAGATTATATTTTAATAAAATTAAACGTCAATGTTATTACAGATCGAAACCCCATAAAATTATTTGTAACATCTATGTTTATTTTATTGATTACAGTTATTTTACAATCAAAAATAAAATAATAACATACTTTTGTAAAAATAAAACGCACCAAAACAAAAACAAAATTTCATTTGGCCTTTTAATGAAAAAGCAAATAAAAACTAGTAAATAGTGTGCTAGGGAATGGAATACCATGGACTAATCGCCTTCCCCATTTTATAATAAAATTTAATAATTTAATAGCATTTAGCTGAAACGATAAAATACGATAAAAATAGTATGAGCGTCAGCATTGGCGTTAATCTTCGAAGCGATGGTCGCGCGAAATGAATTTTGTTAAACTTCGTAAAATGTACAGACATCGGTTTGCGGACAATTACCTCGGTAATCAATTATTCGGCGAAAAGGCCGTCTATTGCGAATATTAAAAAAAAATGAATTATTAATTACAACTTCATTGGATATTGAGCTAACTTCAACAAATCCATTTACTTTCATTTGAAAAAAAACTGTATCAAAAATTATATAAAACAAATTACACAGAACAGTCTGTCAAATTTTCAGCCTGTCAAATTATGATTATGAGATAAAAAGCTTTGTTAAATACTTAGTACCCACAACATAAGCCTCATTGAGCTTACCGTGGAACTAAGTGGATATGTGTTTGTCATTATGACATTATCTATTTATTTATTAATCTTTCTTTTTTATCGGTCTTTATTTTCAAAATTTATATACATGAATAATATCTAACTAATCTAACCTATATCTAAGATTGGCCCTTGTGGCATTCTACAGAGGATACTGGCGATATTTCCTCGGTGTATCGCAATACAGATGCGTTGTGCGAGGAAGTCAGCTCTTCGGTTTTTTTTCTCTTTGGTCAAATTTATCTTCCGAGGGATTTACAGATTTTGCATTTTAGAGGGAGCTAAGGATGCACGACGCAAGATAAACAGTAAAGTTGTCCGCAAACGTCTGAGTTAATGAGCGTAGCCGTGGGCAACTGGGCAGACCTAGCTTTCGTCGGTTTCGCGCGCCAAGGCCGAGGCTCGTGCTGGTCGGCCGCAGTCGCTTGCGGGCCAAGTATGACAGCTCTGCAATACACACACTGATATACACATGCAAACATTACATGCACCAATAAAAATGCTAAACATTGCGAGCGACAATAATCATGCACCGACCGATTACATCATCAGCCTGTAGAGGGTGTTTTTTATATTTCCGTTAAATTGGACAGGTTACTTGGGATATTAATAGAAGTTGCGTAGTATTCCGGCTTTTGTTAATTTCGTATTTTTTTTTCTTTGTTTTCATACATAATAATTAAAATGGCAAACGTGAGAGATAAGAAGATCTCAGGTGACTGACGGCACATGTCAAAATAAGTATCATTAGGATGTAATAAAGGTTGCAATACACTTGTTCAGTAATTAAACTTATTTTTTTAATAACTTAATAACAGTAAGAGTTAAGACACTTGTTTTTTTAGAGAAATTGATAATTTTTTACCTAATTAACCTTCCCTTTAATTTAACGGAAATTAATGAAAACAAAGCCGGTGATTCTCCGAGGAGCATTTAACCGCTCTAATTCGTCATGATACAGTCGACGTCAAAGATATCGTTACGATTTAGGTGCCAAAAGTATATTTCACGACTTTATTGCCTTGACATTAAAGTCGTGTAAATATATTTTTGGCACAATAACCGTAATATTATCTTTGACGTCGACTGTACAATCCGCGATGGTTTTGTGGTAATTGGTACACAGTTTGACATTTGGTCACCGTCCGACTGAGCGACAGTAACTTAAACCAGTGCTAATAATAGGCTTTTAGGGTAAATTGCTAGCACTCCCTCTTTTAAAATGAATTCTACATATAAGTACATAGAGTTCATTTATATATTCGGTGCCCAGTTACTGGAAGGTGGCCAGCTACTAGCAATTTACCCTATCATGTAGTCGGCGATGGTTGTGGCGACCAATACAAAGTGCTCACCGTCCTGGTCATAGTCCACAGCCCGAGTGAGCGACAGCTGCGAGCAGCGCTGGTGAGCGTGTCGCATGTAGTCGGCGATGGTTGTGGCGACCAATACAAAGTGCTCACCGTCCTGGTCATAGTCCACAGCCCGAGTGAGCGACAGCTGCGAGCAGCGCTGGTGAGCGTGCTGCATGTAGTCGGCGATGGTTGTGGCGACCAATACAAAGTGCTCACCGTCCTGGTCATAGTCCACAGCGCGAGTGAGCGACAGCAGCTGCGAGCAGCGCTGGTGAGCGTGTCGCATGTAGTCGGCGATGGTTGTGGCGACCAATACAAAGTGCTCACCGTGGTCATAGTCCACAGCCCGAGTGAGCGACAGCTGCGAGCAGCGCTGGTGAGCGTGTCGCATGTAGTCGGCGATGGTTGTGGCGACCAATACAAAGTGCTCACCGTCCTGGTCATAGTCCACAGCCCGAGTGAGCGACAGCTGCGAGCAGCGCTGGTGAGCGTGTCGCATGTAGTCGGCGATGGTTGTGGCGACCAATACAAAGTGCTCACCGTCCTGGTCATAGTCCACAGCCCGAGTGAGCGACAGCAGCTGCGAGCAGCGCTGGTGAGCGTGTCGCATGTAGTCGGCGATGGTTGTGGCGACCAATACAAAGTGCTCACCGTCCTGGTCATAGTCCACAGCCCGAGTGAGCGACAGCTGCGAGCAGCGCTGGTGAGCGTGTCGCATGTAGTCGGCGATGGTTGTGGCGACCAATACAAAGTGCTCACCGTCCTGGTCATAGTCCACAGCCCGAGTGAGCGACAGCTGCGAGCAGCGCTGGTGAGCGTGTCGCATGTAGTCGGCGATGGTTGTGGCGACCAATACAAAGTGCTCACCGTCCTGGTCATAGTCCACAGCCCGAGTGAGCGACAGCAGCTGCGAGCAGCGCTGGTGAGCGTGTCGCATGTAGTCGGCGATGGTTGTGGCGACCAATACAAAGTGCTCACCGTCCTGGTCATAGTCCACAGCCCGAGTGAGCGACAGCAGCTGCGAGCAGCGCTGGTGAGCGTGTCGCATGTAGTCGGCGATGGTTGTGGCGACCAATACAAAGTGCTCACCGTCCTGGTCATAGTCCACAGCCCGAGTGAGCGACAGCTGCGAGCAGCGCTGGTGAGCGTGTCGCATGTAGTCGGCGATGGTTGTGGCGACCAATACAAAGTGCTCACCGTCCTGGTCATAGTCCACAGCCCGAGTGAGCGACAGCTGCGAGCAGCGCTGGTGAGCGTGTCGCATGTAGTCGGCGATGGTTGTGGCGACCAAGACAAAGTGCTCACCGTCCTGGTCATAGTCCACAGCCCGAGTGAGCGACAGCAGCTGCGAGCAGCGCTGGTGAGCGTGTCGCATGTAGTCGGCGATGGTTGTGGCGACCAATACAAAGTGCTCACCGTCCTGGTCATAGTCCACAGCCCGAGTGAGCGACAGCAGCTGCGAGCAGCGCTGGTGAGCGTGCTGCATGTAGTCGGCGATCGCCTTGTGGTTGTCGAGAACTTCGTCCTCGGCACGTTGCAGCTCGGAGATGGCCTCGTGGAACGTGTACATCTCTGCTGACATGTCGCCCTCCTGGAGTATGATTAAATATGTTAGATGTTGGTATACTGGTACGAGTGGTTATAGGCCGCGCGCCTATTAAAATAATATACATAAAATTTTAAATGCGTACAAAGAAAATAGAAAATATTACTCTAGAGCTGGAAAATGACTTCACGCGCAATGATACGTATATGATAATTGATATGAAATATCGGGAAATTACGCTTATTAAAAAAGCCATCTTAGCATCTCAAATCTATTTGGGATCCTGTTTTTGAATTTCTAGTATTGAATAAGTAAGGAAGTAGTATTAAGAAGTATCGAACTCAAATCCATCTATAATTTGAATTAAAAATCCATTGTACTGATCCTTGCCAACCACAGACGACGGGTTAAGGTTTGAGTAGACGCTCGAGCAGGGCTTTCGGCGTCTACGTTAAGCAAATGGAAACATATGCGCCTGAGTGCGTACGGTCCAAATCCTTTCGACGCTCGCCGCTCAGGCCTTAGAAGTGTCTAAGGCCTGAGCGCGAGGGTTCCCGGTGAGACCAGTGGGTCTCACCGCGAACTACTAAGCTATAAACTATCGGCTATAAACACGAACAAAAGATACGCGCTCCCATGTAAATAAAAGAGACACGGCGATACTCGCCCAGCTATCAGCTATTAACGCCGGGCGAGTATCGCCGTGTCTCTCTTATTTACACGGAAGTGCGTATCATTTGTTCGTGTTTATAGCCGATAGTTCATAGCTTAGTAGCTCGCGGTGAGACCAGTGCGTGCGTGCGTGTGGTGCGTTTAAACCAAAAGAGCATTCGCTGTTCTAGCGCCCGTTCTACGAAATCAACCAATCACGTTTTGTGTACCGATCGAATTTCGTAGAGTGGGAGCTTAGAACAGAGAATGCTCTTTTAGTTTGAACGCACCTTTACACTAACACGGAAGCTCCGCTCGAGCTTGGTTTACACAGCAAGATAAATCTACGTAACTGTAATGAAAGTGACCATTTGACCGTCTGTTTATTTATTTATGATTCAAGTGGTAAGTGTTACACTGGATAAGTATTATTTTGATATACACGGATTACACGGTGCTCGCGAGCATTGCGAAAGATTTTAACTATGCACTCTAGACATCAAAATAAACAAAAAATATTATGAGACCTAAATGACATATTCGATAAAAAAAAAATCTTTTTTTTTACTTTTTGAATGTTGTTTAACATTTCCAATACTTTTTTTTATCATAACAACAATTTGTTAAAAATACTTTTTTAAATGATTTTTTAGGGACAGGTTTTTTCGTCAAGTCTATTCTTATTTTTTGATTGTCAGGCAAAAGGTGTGGTAATATTAGAACACATTGTGGTAGCATTGTAATCAAAAAGAAGATTTATGACGAGTTACGTCGAAAAACTTTTTTCGAAAAAAGGTTAATTATCTCTGGAACCAAGCCGAATCCAGGAAATTTTATATAACATTAAATACTCTAAATAAGCTCAGGAATTCAGCATTAAAATCTTTCGGAATGCTCATGAGCACCGTGTATAGACATAATAACAGTAAAATTTGCATAATAAATAAGTAGATATGCGAGAAATTGGTCAGTTTTGTTACTCTTGCATGGAATAGTCTGGACCAGCAGTGTGCAATGATATATAACGTCCATTAAATACAAAAGCGACACAAGTCAAAAAATTACTTTTTACAGGGGAGCTGTTTAAAGATTTTGTATTCGTTTTTTGTTCACAAAATTTTTTTACAGCATTAATATTATATGTGTTACATATCAACTTGTAGGTATTTTAACCCTCTTTTGATGTGTTTGGTTATTAGAAAGTAATATGTGCTGTGCAAGCTTTTATGAGCGTATACGTCCGTTTTGCATAAAAAAATAACATTAACTCTGAATTTTTTTTTCCCATCAAAGGCCACAAATACAAAAAAATAACCAGTTATTTCATTTAAATCATACATAAAATCATGTCTTAAACATAGAAATACTGTTTTTTTAACAAAACTGAACCAGACAAAACTTTTTCTTGCTGTTTCTTTACTTACATATTGTCAAAACATGTATATAGGTACCGTAAACCGGGGTTACTTTGATTAATTTTAACTTTGGTTACATATTTTGATGAATTTAACAGACGTACTAGTTTAAAATTCAGATATAATTATCGGTTTTCTTCAAGAATCAACCTGCTATATAAAAAAATGTGGTACCTTTAGTTAATAAATATAAAATAAATACAACGCGATCAAAGTTATATTGTTGAGAATGGAATTAATACTTTGATTCCACTTATTTTCACTATAAACTGGAAATAGCCCACCTAAAAGCACGTAAATAATAAAAATCGGTTAAGTACATCTTTAGTTATTTGTTTTTTCTATGTGTATTGTATTTGTGTGGTGGTTACTATGATCCCATACTAAATGATCCAAATTGATATGTTTTGACGGTTTACTAGTTTTTTCATTAGAATTGATGCAAGAACTTAATTTTTGCTGATGCAAAAGTATATCTTTCAATATTTAATTGCAGAGATAATAAATCTCTTAAAAATCTACTTATGAATAGTAATAATGTCACAATTTTTTTTCTAGACGACATGACAGTTTAGCGCTAGTACTTGGGTACTACCTATGTAGTGAAGCAAAAGGCATGATGACTGTCAAGTCAAGTCAACATCTTTTTTCGATTTTTGAAAGATTTACATGAAATACACAAAAGTGACGTCACGTTTGTATACTACACTTATATTAAATAAAAGTTCTGTACAATAATGACTGCAGTCTATATTTTAGTAATAATTTATTCGTGTATTATGCCGTGCATAATGTCTAATCATTTATCTTAAATACAGTCATCATCCCTATGTTGGCATTCCCAAAAGTGAAAAAATAAATACTACTAATATAAGTTTTTAGATTCGTTAAAACATACACCGAGGTGAGATCTTTGTTTGTTTTACTTGTATTGTATACAAATAATATAATAGGAAAGTATGACAAATACTTAATAATCCGAAGTTTATGCCATTATTGTTTCTTCGTAGTCGCAATTATAGGTACACAAAATTCACAGTCATCTTCCACACAATCTCTAATATACTTTTAAGTAAAACGAACACAGTACAAAGTATCACGTTTTACAATTACTGTTTTTATAAGATGTATTGTATTTTTTCAGATTTCATGCAAAAGATACTCAATTATTCAATCTGGTACATTTATGGATTTTAATATTATACTGAATTAAAAACGGTTGTAAATGCAACAATGTTTTTTGAAATTCAACATTCCGTTTTGCGGCTCCTTTGTTTATAAAGAAATCTAAACCAAACATATTTACTTTATTCAAAACAGCATCATGTATAAATATGGCTCCTATGATTGATGCATTCGAATATATTTTTAATTCAAAAAGGTTGTAAATTCTAATACGGCAGTTTTGATGAATGAAAAATCAAATTTAAGAGGATATTTTAAAATTAAAGCTGCCACATTCCGTTTTGCGACTCCTTTTTATATAAAGAAACATAATATTTACGTATTTATTTTATTCAAAACGGCCACATCTACAAATATGGCACTTTGCTTACATATTTTTTAACGTTATCACTTATTTTATCGTTTCATGGCACTTTTTCACAAAAATGTCGTGCGTTTTGGTCGACAGTCAAGTCGCAACTGACAAAATGGCAGTTTAGCACTGAAATTAGTCTCGAAAGAGCGATAGTGCTAAAAGGGCACCTGCATAATTTTGATACTTACTAACGTCAAATCGACAGGTGTCTTAGTGTCACGTAAAATATTAGCGCTTATAATGTCGTTTTTGCAATAAAATCATTTTTCACGGTTTTTGAGTTGTGTCGTTTTTGTATTTAATGGACGATAAGTAAAGATACGTTATACTCTAACAAAATGAGCGAAATAAATACTTCACATCATACAGCTACAATTTATTGACAGTTGACATACACCTATCTTCATACTTCAAAATGCGTAAAAGAGATGGCAAAATACATATACTCGTATTTAATAAATAAAAAAGAGACAACTAGCATTTGACAATCGCGCGTGCATTCTTAAGGTTGTTATTGATAAACATTGTTTTATCTTTGTTACTCTCGATCATTCAATAAATAGTAAAATTGTTAAAAATATATAATTCAGTTTAATTGCGCATGATGTGTGATGTTAAGGGCATTTTTGCATTTTATTTTGTGGATTTCACTATTGTATAACATAAAATGACATTTTAGGGCGCAGTTCATGTAATTTGCGAGAACTCTGCTGTGGTACACACCTCTCGGTGGTCTGGGTAGAACTAAGAGCGATTGTTAGAATTATCACAATCTGAGCGCTTCAATTTTAGAGCTGGTGTAACATATCTTTACTTATTATATCATTGGCAGTGTGTATGTGTACGTACGTTGAGAGACCGCAGCTGAGCCAAGTCGTCGTGCTCGGGCTCCATGTCGACGTCGGCGGCCGGCGACTCCGCGCGCATCCGCGACGACTCCGACGTGCCCAGCTCCTTCACTCTGAGGGTTAATAAAGTTAATTAGTCGGACTAATTGCGCAGTGTAAAACGGCTAGTGATGTGCTGATGTGCCGTTCCCGGTAACTTACCCAAAACTGTAAAGGGAATATTCCCTAACGGTAACATTTCCTGTAGCAAGATAGGGAATTTACCGAAAACGGCTCACCTCTGATAACGGCACAAAATAATAGATAATATTATGATACAAGTGTGAAAAAATTATCTAAACAAACTAGTTCACGTATTTTTTAAAATAAAATAAATACAAACAAATACAAAAGGCGAAAAAGTTAGTTACTAACTTAACAATAACACTTTGTTTTACTTTTTTGCTCGCATGTTTCAGAAAAACTATACAGGATGGAACGAAACATTCCCGCTACCGACCGAGTCTACCAACTATTATTACGATGAACTTTCAGTATAGTACCATCATGAAAATAAAATACAAATTGAGTGATTAAGTAATCACTTTAGTTCAATAGTATGGAAAAGTCAATTTTCCATGTAAGTTTTCGATGATGGTCCCATACTCACGAAATTCGGTCAGTAGCAGGAAAAATCTTCGTTCCCTTCCAACCTGTATAGTGTATATACCTCAACAGAAATAAAAACTATCCGACTTAAAACTAGTACCAGAGTCGGCCTAGTCCCGTAGTTCCCCGTCAGAACATTCCTTCTACAATTACACGTCATCCGAGACATTTCCCACGTAAACGGCCTTGGCACGTAGTCTACTATTTAAATAAATGGGCTCCTAAAGCCATAATTACTCAACTTGCCGCTCAGAGTTTGTACTGAAACTGTTTCTCAGCACTTGCGTGAGCTTGAACACTCGGACCGTCGCATCAACGGTAAAAACGGGACCTACGCCTACTCTAGGCTTGAGTCTGTTCCTGTATGGGAGCGGTACAAGAGGGGTATTGATAATGTCACGTGTCATTACCTGTCAGCGTATCGTAGAGTATTAAGCGAGTGCTCGCACGAGTTAAGTGCCGGCGACACCATGGCGATCATGCAAGTACGCGACTTGTCGCCGATGAAGCTGTCTCGGAGCACTTGCGTGTCACATCAACGGTAAAAACGGGACCTACGCCTACTCTAGGCTTGAGTCTGTTCCTGTATGAGAGCGGTACAAGAGGGGTAATGATAAAGTCACGTGTCATTACCTGTCAGCGTATCGTAGAGTGTTAAGCGAGTGTTCACACGAGTTTAGCGCGGGCGACACCATGGCGATCATGCAAGTACGCGACTTGTCGCCGATGAAGCTGTCTCGGAGCACTTGTGTGAGCTTGGAGGCCCGGAACGGCAGGTGGTTGCCCTTCATGCCGAGCGCTCGGATGCACTCTTTGAGAGCGAGGAGGGATTTGTTGATTTCGGCGCCCTCCATTCCTGGAACATAGTTTTGGATACAGTCACGAGTCTAAATTCAATAAGTACGCAAATGTTAAGACAAACAGATAGATTTTATTCGTTTTCCTATTTCAGTGTTCGAATATAACACGTTTTGTCCCTTTCTAATTAGCCACCAGTATACTTTATTTAGACATTAATTTCGTATTAATATTTTTAAAATGTCCGATTGGCTGGAAGACGCTTATCTTTAGCAACCCGTAACGAAAGGTAATATGTAAAAACATTATCCGATCAAAAAGCTACCTTCCATTGTATGCAATAAGGTTCAAGGTGTTATTACTTGGCATTAAATACAGTAGCGGCTTATGACATTCACCTATCCGGCCTAAATAATTAATATTTTATACTTGAGTTAATTCAGACTATAAATCAGTGATACTTTCGTCAAATATTGCACCTTATTGACTTGGCTCTTATAGATAGGTTACATTTGGACTCAAAGGGATCTCTTGTGCAATAACGTGACGTCTTCTTTCAAGGGGGACGGTAATATCGACGGTGCTTGTGTCATTATCAATGATTCGCAAATCCAAATAAAAAAATCCGACGTAAGTGTCATCGACAATAAGGTTCATTTTGATAGAAAACGTCATATACGAGTGTAAGAATGAACATAGGTATAAAACGATACTCCTCCTGAAGTATGTGTGGCTGCTCCAGCGTTTCCGCTATTGCAGTTGTGGCCAGGTCGCATCCCACGATGGTGGGACGGTCGTTGCACCGTCATTTGGGGATGGTGGAGAGAGGTTGTTAAAGGAACATTGGCATGGCAAGAGAGATTTGTCATAGGCAAAGCAGGATAAATGATTTCGGTGATTAGTGTGTATGTGACGTGATATGTGGTAGTACTGGCACTCACGGGTCTGACGGTTGGCGGAGGAGGTGTCGGCTCCGCGCTCGTTGCCGGCGAGGTCGATGAGGGAGAACTTGCCGTGTATGTGGCTATGTGACGTGATATGTGGTAGTACTGGCACTCACGGGTCTGACGGTTGGCGGAGGAGGTGTCGGCTCCGCGCTCGTTGCCGGCGAGGTCGATGAGGGAGAACTTGCCGTGTACGCGGTGCATGCCGGGAGACCGAACCACAATTTGGAACACGGCGTGCGACCGCGACGAATTCGAATTCGCTGACGTCTGGAACACATACGATTTGTTAGTATATTATGAAAAAAAGCCTAAAAACATAAAAATGAAACTGAAAACCTAAAATAGCTGATATAAATCCACAATCGACACCGTTTGTCTCATTGTATTTGTAAAATTCAGTGTAGTTCAGATAAGATACATTAAAAAATTGCTCCACATTTGAAAAGCATCGCTACATTCACAAATATATAGTAAATGCAAAAAGAAAATGATTTTATTTAAAATGATCACCACAAACCAAATACAACTCCGGTAGCTTGTAATGGTTCCATTTTTAAAGTAAGCAATGCATATATAATCAGATCATACCAGACCCCCCTGATTCTCCTATTCCAAATCCTGACTACACACTTGAAAAATTTTATATAAGAAAATTCCCACAGGATTTATGTCTAACTCTTTTGCCCTTCAGGCCATTCGTCTCTGGAACGATCCCTCTAGTAATTCGTCAAGCGCAGAGCAAATTTTCTTTTAAGGTGGTTCGTTTTTCATACTAATGTATTTATTCAAATATGGGTAAACGGAGCATAGTTTTACAATGAAATCACTTAAATCGACAATCATTTTTATATTTGTTTGCGGCAAATTATGTTTCTGTAATATAAAGAGTCGAATAATAGCTTAAAGTAGTACTTTATTTTAGTAAAGATTTGTCAATATGTGGGTGAACGACGACAGTGTCATACACCAATCGTACGTTCGGTGTGTGCGTTGGAAAGCGACGTTGCCAGTTGGCTGAAAATGCTACGTTGCCGCTCTTTTCGCATGTTATTTATTTTTCAACAATATCAAACGCAAGCGTTGCTAATGTTGCCATATAGGCCATATCCCCACGCAAAAGCCGAACGAAAGACCTTTTATCATAGAAAATATACCTATACATACTAGTTACATTTATACCTATACTACAGGATGGACTTCTTACATTTAATGTTATAATAGATGTGCGTACTAAATGATAGTCTCGTGGAACTGAATGTAAAACCTATTTGGCAAGGCAACACTAAATTCAAACGTCACTGATTCTAAATCACCGGCAGTACTTTATCGTTTTACCATTTGTTTATACCTACAAATCCGAATTTACGCTAAATTGCTTACGATTGTTTGAAATATCTCATAGTGTGCAGTGATTTACATGAGGATTTATTATACGTTTGTATATTATGTAGCCACAAACGTCCCGGAAAGGCTATAAAAACCACCGATACTCGGGCCTGAAAAAAACTTGTAAGTAAGCGAAGCCTTGGAGAAATGATACTATATTACGGAGAAATCAAAAGGTAAGTCTGTAGAGGCTGACTTGCTGGATATCTTTCCTCCCAGTATTCAAACAGTTTTTTTAATTATATATTTCCACTATTATTATAACAAAAATGTTTCGATGTTTATTGTTATCGCAACAACTGCTCATCGGATTGGAATAAGGAAACTTGACATGTAGATAAATAGTAATATATATTATATTATAAGAATAATATATATTTTTACATAAATACCGGAAACGTTAGTTTCCCGAGGGATGATGAGTTCCAGACCTTGAACTTATAAAAATATAACCATTTTGTAGATACTCACTGAACCTGTTTTGAACCCAGGTTCCCTCCCTAACTTCGCAGTCAAGTTCACTACCACCTAACTAGACAAAGCTGAAATGTATTTTTTATTCCAGTAATCATCAATTCATCATACACCATTTTGACGATGAGTATTCTGATTTCAGATCCAGGGCCAACTGCAGGTGTCACAATATGTGTAGGTAGATGCGTCCGGCTCACTTCCAAGCAACACACACAACGTCAAGCAATCTTCCTATATCCATGTATAAAACCAGATAAACGTAAAATGTGTAAATAAAACACTGAATTTATAAATTGATGTTTTCTTTATCTATGTATTCCACACGTGATTAGAATGGGAAGGAATCTAATAATTAAAGTGATTAGAAATATCTAAAACTTATCTGACTGAAGTCATCGAATAGATTCCGTCCCAGTCTGATTGGACACCTATTAGGTTAGGACATCCACTCATCCAGGCCCGTTTTTTAGTAGTATAGGCTATTTCAGATTGACCATGCAAAAAATACCTGAACTGGATGCCGTAACATCACCTGAAAACGTTTTTGGCGAGTAAATATATAAGGTCACCAAAATTAAACCTAGGTTGGTAGTTCAGGGACCAATACCACAAAACTTTACAAGCATACAAATGTACAAAATTGACAATTATTTGTTTTGGAATTTATACCGTTTTGTAGAATTATACGCTTGTAAAGTTTTGTGGGATAGGCAACAGATTATTTATTTATTACTGAAAAAAATGTAATTAAAGGTAAAGTATCATTAAAAAAAATAAAAAGTCATGTAATGTAAAGTAAAAAATATATTGAAATTACGAGATTTGAACCTTGGTCCTAATGAATGTGCGTCAGACGGTCATCCAACTAGCCTAATCCGAGTTCAATACAAGTTCCGAAATAAGCAATCGGTTTCGTAAACGAATAAGGGTTTGAATGTGTGTGTGCATACTGCGCAGCCGCGGCAGCGTTTCGTATTTATTCAAATAAACTTATTTTGTAAATTATACCTCACCTGAAATTTAGTTGGCCATATGAGAAACAGCAGTTTATTTTCGGCAAACATATTACTTATTAAAAATATTTCTATTATCATACATAAAATATAAAAATACGTAGAATTCGCGCCACCTATGCACTATAACGCCATCTATTGGCGTTGTAGTGCCTAGCTGACCGTGACATTCCACCTTAAACGCAAATTACGTGAACATCTGCTTCGCGTACATCAAGGGTCATAGTAGGTGTTGTGGTTGTGCATGGGTACATTGTTTTTATTATTATGTTTTTTATGTATATATGTAAATATATGTATGTATTTTATACGATAAACAAAATATAACTTGTTTTGTGACTTTAATGTTTATTTCTCTGTTTTAATTATTCCGCACCAAATGTAAGTTTTCTGTTTGACCCAATGGTTGACTGGTAGAGAATGCCTTAAGGCATTAAGTCCGCCATTTGTACATTTATTTTTTTTGTAACTGTGCAATAAAGGTTAAATAAATAAATAATTCCCAATTTACGAAACTTCTCTTCAGTATATTGCTAGTGACGGCAGAAACATGAACGATTTATGCGTCGTTGGACTAAAAGTAAATATGGCGATGTATAAAAATGTCTACATATAAAATAAAATTGGTCCGAGTGTTAGAAAGCCAATACTTTAGAATGCTTAAGTCTTATCAAGTCGGAATATAAAAATGACTACTATCAAATTATAAAAATGTTTATGTCTTATCAAGTCGAAATATAAAAATGACTACTTTCAAAGTGTACAAATGTCTAAGTCTAATCAAGTCTGAATATAAAAATGACTACTTTCTTTACTATAGGTCCAGGATTATAATAATACTTATACGGATCAAATTCATCACCACCAACAATCATATACAGGTGGACATTTTTATACTTCGTCAAAATTATATACGCCCGAACTTATGCAAGTGGACATTTTTATACATTGCCATATTTACTTTTAGTCTAGTGTCGCAACATGTTTATATTTGGTCTAATATACAGGTGAACATTTTTATACTTCGTCAAAATTATATACGCCCGAATTTAAGCAAGTGGACATTTTTATATATCGCCATATTTACTTTTAGTCCAACGACGCATAAATCACATGAACAAGTCCCACCTGTCCCGAGGTCCTGGCCGCGTTCCCGTGCTGGATCAGCTTGAGCACCTCGTCCACGTTGTCCACAACCTTCTCCGTCAGTCCCACGATCTGCACCTGCTGCTTGCCGTCCTCTAGTACTCGTAGCTTCGCCTTGTCCGCTAGTAGGTCGAACACCTGCAAGTTTCAAATTTTTAAATATCTTACTTTGTAAATATTGGTGTAATATCGGTGTACCGAGTGGCCGAGGGGTACAGGCATCAGCCGCGAAAGCTGAGTACGTGGGTTCGATCCCCACCTCGGACATAGGTGATCTTGGTCGTTTTTCTTTGGTATATGACATCTAATATTTATAATTTATATAGTATTAAGTAGTGTGACTACTGGAGAAAAATTAAAAGTACAAATCAAAATATTTACTTAATAAATAATTTGATTTATGTTTTCACAATATGTTCTATCTTACTTTGATTAAGAACGAGGCTGAGCGTATTACACGCGAATGACATGAGAATGTTCTAAAGAGAATAGGTTCTTAGAGCAGATTTTAATAGAAGAGTTATTATGAGATTTAAAATAGGATACTATGAGATTTAGCGGCTTGTTCTTGAATAATACTACTATTGCATAATACTGTTCGCTGCAAGAGAGTTTTTTTTTTTATTATATAAGTACATTGTGTAAGTAACTTTTGCAGCCCTACTTAAAGAAAATGTTCTAGTGTAGTACCTTTCCAGAGTACATTTCGAAGAAGGAGGCGAACACTATGAGGTTAAGCGGCTTGTACTTGAACGACCTTACCATACATACATACCTACCTTATATACATTTTTATGTAAATTATACGAGTACTGTAACGGTCAAAAATTTTAGTTCGTAGCACGATTTTGATGCGAAATCGATGATTAATCGATGTTTAAGTCAACACTTGTTTTCAACTCATATGCAATTGATTATTGAGCGATTCCTTTTAAATTAACCGTTACTTTCGAACAGGTCGGACAACTGAGGCAGCTATTGGTAGTCATGCCCACGCGGTGTTCATGAATAGTAATGATGTTCAAAAAATTAAAACTTTACTTGCCTACAAATTATTATCGGATCCGGTTTAAAAAATTGACCTGATTTTATGGGAAATTAATATTAAATAGCTCTCAAATCAGCAAGACATCGGTAGAAAAAATATTTTGCTGTTAACACTGAAAAAATGTATTGCTCGAAAGTACATTTTGTATCATGCAGTGAACTTAAACTTTTTACCGGTATTGTAGTTCAATTGGAAAAGTAATTTTTGCAGGCCTTATCATCATCATCATCATATTAGCCGAAAGACGTCCACTGCTGAACATAGGCCTGCCCCAAAGATTGCCACAATGACCGGTCCTCTGCCACCCGCATCCAGCGGACTCCTGTGACCATTACCAGGTCATCAGTCCTTGTTGGTCAACCCACGCTGCGCCTTCCGATACGTCATCATCATCATCATTACTTAAGAGCTACGCTCTTGTCGGTGAAGTAATCGCCATTCCTCTCTATTCTGTGCAAGCCTTTTGACATCTGAGTACGACTCGACAGCTACTTTTTCCTTTAATTGCCTGAGGTATGTAATTCTTGGCCTTCCTCTACTTCTCCCTAAGATAGTCAAAGTCAAAGTCAAAGTCAAATAATTCTTTATTCAAATTGGAATAGCAACAAACTCTTTTGAATCGTCTAGATATGAAATCTACTTCCGGTTCGAACCCTACACCGCTGACCCAAGAAGAACCGGTAAGAAACTTGGCGGGAATATTTTTTTCAAACAATGATGGTACATCTTACAACTAACATGCATTAAAAAAAAAAAAAAAAAAAAATATTCAGAAAGAAGCTGTCGTGTCGTATCAGGTGGCCCATCATCGTGCCTCTCCTATTCCTTACTGTTTCCAGTAGGCATTCCGGTACGTGGCCTACTAAAATTTTCTAGTGAATGTTACCTTTCCGGAGTATATTTCGAAGAAAGAGGCGGATACTATGAGGTTGAGCGGCTTGTACTTGGGCGACTTGAGGTACGCGAACACGTCGCGAGCCGCCATCGCGTAGATGCCCTTTTTGCAGTCCTGTGTCTTGCCCTGGAATACAAAGGTCGATGAACTTATTTGTTCTTGGGCTCGTAAACCCCAAATACTGCGACCATATATAACATGGACGACTAACGCCAGCTCAATAATGCCCCCAAAAACAATTGTTCAATTGTGCCAAGATGGGCAGCACATAGCGTTTTTCTTAACACCGCGCATATTTCGGAGCAACATTTTTGACAAACGTTTATAGAATATCGCCAATCAAAACTTTGATGGACCAATCACAACTTTTT
>JALPQI010003784.1:0-81612 GCA_025490895.1 Thaumatotibia leucotreta | reverse complement strand
TAAATCCAGGCGCCGGGCACCTTGCACTCACGTCGCGGTCTTCAAGCTTTATTTAAAGACGTGCTAAAATCTGCAGACATCGGCCGTTCTATTTAATGCAGTAAGAATGGCGTACAACGAAATAAAATAAAGTAAAAATTGAAAATGACAGTACGTCAAGATCACAAAGCAAAATTGCAACGCAAAGTATGCGTATTTTACCTCTTGTTCGGCATCACAGGATTCATTGAACAGTTTTATCGTCTTAAGACGGGCACTTTGTCTAAATTGATATTGGATTCTATAAATACTTACAAATAAAAATCTGGAATCACACCATTGTAAAGATGCGCGATGTGAATACCTACTATCTATAATGAAATGTTTCGTTCCGATTCCGATACTTTCGATTCGATTTGGAAAATGTCATGATAATCGTACACCTATCGAACCGATTTCGCGAAACGATTATCGGTTGCTAAAATGAAGTCGATGAAAGTCAATTCTATTTTTTAAATTTTAAACTTTATTGCACAAAAAATTTTTTTATCTTATTCTCTTTACCAGTCAACCTTAAAGCAAAGCAGAGAAGATCATTTTAAATCTTATGAATCGTCCAAATAAATGCACGCACTCGTATAGATTATAGATTAACCAAAAAGACCATGTTGCCGTAAACGTTGAATGGTTTGAATTAAAATTTTAATAATTCCTTCGCATAATGTAATAGTACATTATGACACAAGTGCGAAAAACATGAAATTCTAAACCAGTGGCGATGTTTTAAAACACGACCGATATGAAGTGTTTTAAGACTCCCTATTGATCGGACACGAGTTACGAATTTCGTTTTTGCACGTGTCTCGTACGACGTTTTTTAAGTACAGATGGCCCTCCGAAGTTTTGGACCTGACGTAAAATGACCCACTTCTCGCACTAGAGCCTAAAAAGCACTCTAAAAAGTACACCCATCTGTACTAAAAAAATATATGTCTGTGGAATCTAGGCTTTCTGTCTAAATCGTGTCAAGATCTTTCTCTCATATTTGTGTAATACTGACACTCGTTCAGAAAAGGTATGCTTTCTACACTTACATCTTAATCAATTATTACATTTATATCGATTCCATAGAAATGACATTAACATGAAAGGTTTCGAATCGACTTTGATAATCGAATCATCGATATAATTTTTCAACTTGAAGGAGAAATAAAGTTGCTGTAAGTAAAAACTAAGTAATTGAACTAAAATCGATAAATAATTTACAAAATATATGTCTCCTGTATCAATTTGAAAATAAATGATTAAAAACTCTGTTTATTTATTTTGCCATTTATGGACGAACACAAAACATAAATATAAATATCATGTAGACTTATTTCACACCATTTTCGGATTGTGATGGATGTACATGGCAATAACTGAAAACGTTTTGACTTTTGAGCTCCAATTTACGCATAGGTAATGTGTACTAATTTAATTGATGTTGTGAAATAATAAAATAAGCTCTCCACGTATTCTATTCTGAAGGTCGATAAAATAAAAGCAAAAAAAAACAAAAGTAGATAAATATTGATAACATCAATAAAACCTGTCGAACACGAAAATGTTTCGAAATTTGCAATGAAAATTTCATCAAGTTGCTCCATAGAACGGAACGCTTCAGTGTGTTCAAATATTTACTTTTCTCTAATTTATTTTTAATATTAATAAAGTAAATGAAATATATTTCTCTATATTCATCTTTACTTGTGTAAAATATTCTTGAAATATTGATTTTATTTAGTCCTTTAGTAAAATAAGTGCATATTAGCAGTTATTTTGACTTTAAAAAGAACTTTGGATGAGTCTTTTACAATGTCTACGTGTATGGTTTCTGAACAGCAAATTATGATGTGATGTCGATTGTGTACATGGCATATTTTCAATTTCTGCAATTTTTAATTAAAACATGAAATAAGTAATTAGATTATAATATACCTTTTTAAGAATGGCATTCGTGAGTGCAGTTACCGGTGATGATTCTACAAAAAAGTTTATGGAAGTATTGCAAAGTGACTTCAAAACACTCAGTTTCGAAACGAAGAAAAAATATCCTCAGATAAGAGAGGTATGAAGCTTTACTCTACTTTTATTACAGTATAATAACTAAATTAGTGCTTTATCTTTGTCCTAATATGATTTTTTCTATATGAAAAACCATATAACTCCTGTAGTTTTATTAGTAATCCGCCCATTCATTTACATTGTGATTAGCTTATATTACCACTCTGGCTGTGTAAATAAGATATAGTACTAGCCTGAATAAATATAAAAACGAACGCGATCCAATACCCATTAATTTTATGCTCGAATTGCCGTAAATATAATATACCTCAACCCCAAAATAAGACTACATGTCTTATAAGATTATTGTTGAATACCTACATATTTTCTTTACTCATTCATATTGGTTGTGTTATTTTGTTCTCAAATGTCATCCGTCTTTTACTTGTTTCGTATTTTATTTATTTTACATATATTTACATTGTTATTGCAATAAAACAGAACATTTTTTGCAATAACAATGTAAATCTTGACTAAATATTTTTCTTTACTCATTGTATTTTGTAAACATCACACCATTAATTTTTACTTATAAAATGATAATATTTTTGTTTATATATTTTATTTTTAATTTAATATATTTGCTTGCATCATGTGTAATGTGTAATGTGAAACCATAGTTGGGCATAAAGTAATATATTTACTACCCTGACAAATTTTCAAATTCCACTTATTAATGTAATCAACAGTAGTTAAATTGAGGAGTGTCTTATCAAAAGGGTTTATTTCCAGTTTCAACTTTTTTTGTGAAATTGAGAAAAACATAAATCCATGGTTTCCATTTCAATTCAAATAAGTTGAATAATAATAATAATAATAATTAAGCCTTTTATTTTCCTTAACATACAAAGTAATATACAATAACAATAATAATAGTTTACGTAGTTAAGGCCCCTGGTGGGTAAAGGCCTCCTCCAACCGCTTCCATGTTGACCTTGACTTGGCCTTTTCTTTCCAGTCATCTCCTGCAATTAATTTTATTTCATTTATCCAACGTTCTCTAGGGCGTCCTCTACCCCTCTTGCCACTTGGGCCTGGCCATGTAGTGGCTAAGAGTGCCCATCTATCGTCTTGCATTCTTGCTATGTGGCCCGCCCACTTCCACTTCAGGCATTGCATATGTTTTAGAGCATCGATGACATTGGTTTTCTTTCTGATCTCCTTAGATCGTTGTCTATCTTTTAACCGTAAATTTAGAATGCTTCTCTCCATTGCACGCTGGGTTTTTTGTATTCTGTCCTTTGTGTAGTAGTTGTATGTCCATGTTTGACATCCGTATGACATGCAAGGGAGTAGGCAGGCGTCCATCACTTTTTTTTTTAGTTTCAAGGGTAGTTTCGATTTTAATATTTCTCTTAGACTCCAAAACTTGTTCCATGTCATTGCAATTCTCCTATCGATTTCTTTGTTGTTTCTGGTAGCACTAAATGAAATATTTTTTCCCAAATAAACGTAATTCTCTACATATTCCAGATTTTGAGCATTGTTAATGTGTATTGGCTTTTTAACACTATTAGTCATTATTTTTGTTTTTGATGGATTTAATTGTAATCCTATGCTATTGCTTACTGAGCATAGTTCAGATATCATGTCTTGCAACTGATGTGGCGATCTCGCAAAAAGAACTATGTCATCAGCGAATCGCAGATTACTTAAGTTTTTGCCGTTCAAATTTATACCTTTATGTTTCCATCCTAGGTCTTTCATTATATTCTCTAACACTGATATGAAAATTGTAGGTGATAGCGGGTCTCCTTGTTTTACTCCTCTACATATTTTGAAGACTGGCCCTATTCTGTCCAGTTTCACTCGACTTACACTTTTGCTGTATATATCTTTCAGGATATTAATATAGCATACGGGAACATTTTGTGCCTCTAGCGCGTTCCATAAACTTTCGTGGGATATAGAGTCGAAAGCTTTTGCATAATCAATAAAAGCTATGTAGAGTGGTTGACGATATTCCTGATGTTTTTCGATGACTTGTTCTAGAGTATGTATATGATCAATTGTACAAAAACCTTTCCGGAAACCTGCCTGTTCTACGGGTTGGTGCGACTCTACTTCTGGCTCTATTCTCTTATTTAAACATGCTGCAAATAATTTATACATAGTAGGCAGTAGGCTTATGGGACGGTAGTTGTTCATATCGGCCGGGTCTCCCTTCTTGTAGAGCAATATAATTCTAGACTCTGTCCATTTTAGCGGTACTTTTTGCTCAATGATAATTTTATTAAAAAGGACAGTTATAGGACCAGCTAATAAAGGTTTTCCTAGCTTGAGAGCTTCGTTAGGTATGTTGTCGTGTCCGGGACTTTTTTCGGGTTTTAGTCTGTCTATCTGTTTTATTATTTCTGACTCTACGAAATATTGGACTGACGATGACTCTATCTTACTGTGATTTGAATCCGTTTCATATCTGTTGCAATCTTGGAAGTTGTAGAGTTCTTTGTAGTAGTCTGACGCCATTTGTACTATATCTGTCCTTGTTTGCTTCCTGATATCCAATTTTTTAGTTTTTAGATTTGAAATCCACGGTTTACTAGCGTCAAGCCGTTTGAATGCTCTCTTTTGACTTCCAGAGCTTAATAAGTTTGCCTCTATTACTCTCATTCTATAATTTTCATAGTCACTTTTTAATCTCTTGCTTGTAAATTTGTATAAATTGGAAAGTTCCTGTTTCTCTTCTTTTGTTTTTGGATGTTTATGTAGTAATTCTGATCGTCTTTTTAATAATAATTTTGTTTCTGTTGATATTATATTCTTTTTTTCATGTGAAGACTTTGTATTTTTTATACTTTGACTTATACTCGCCTCTATTTTACAGTAGTACGATTCAACGTCGTCTGATTCACAGCAGCTGCTTTTTTGCAATTCCTTTTTTAACGTGTTCATGAAAATATTTATTGCTTCTTCACCTTGTAACAAAGCTCGCCGGTTGTCAAACTTTGCTCTACTTTTCTTTACACTTCCTAAATTTAATGTACTTCGTATCAATTTATGATCGCTGGCAAATGTGTAGTTATTGATGGTTTCCAAATTTGAAAAGTTTGCCGGGCTATCGCTAAGAACGTAGTCAATTTGATTTCTATATTTCCCGTTTCCCAAGATATTTATACTGTAAATAAGTTGAATACCTGAACAAAACACAACACACACACACACACTCACTCTCTCTCTCTCACACACACACACACACACACACACATATTTTTCCAGATAGTACGAAAAATTGTCCTTTTGTATTGTTCCTCTATGTGAAAAAATAATAATAATAACTTGCTTGTTAATTTCTATATTTAATAATGATGTATTGTTTGTTTAGAGCTTGTAAATATTTTACTTAGTATAGTATGTTGCAATTAATAAACAAAAAAATAAGCCTTGATAACAAGCAAAGGGACAAAATAGGAGTCTAAGCAAGAAACCTTATAAAAGAACGAAAATCACTTTTGGGAGATAGAAAAAGTAACAGGGCCACAATAGCACAGCTCAGCAAACAAATCAACCTCAAAATCAGGAAATACTTCCTGTAGACAAAATCAATCTGAAACATTTAAATACCACCTTGAGCAAACAGGAGGGCTAACAAAAGCAATAAAAGAAATGCAAGAGTTCAGTAGCTGGATACCAAGCATGAGAAACAAAAGAAACAAAAAATTGGAGACAAAACGTAAAAATATCTCAAAAGTCGCAACTCAATTCTACAAGGAACTTTATGCCTATGAAGACATCAATGACATCATCCCTGAAAATTCAAACCAACTACTACAACAACTTGGAGAGGAACCCATACCACCAATCATAGAAAGCACAGTCATAAGAGCTGTGACAACCCAAAAAAATAGGAAAGCGGCTGGTGAAGATCAGATTTCCAATGAACTCCTAAAATGTACGCTCCCAGCAACACTCAAGACCTTAATTAAGTTATTCAATGCGATACTTGAACAAGAAGAAATCCCAAAGCAATGGACAACATCTACCATCGTGCTGCTCTACAAGAAAGGAGACAGAAATGATATTGGCAACTACAGACCAATTAGCCTTATGTCCAACTTATATAAAATATTTTCCAAGATCATACTACACCGTATAGAGAAAACACTAGAAGAAAACCAACCTGTTGAACAAGCAGGCTTCAGGAAAGGGTTTGCTACAATAGACCACATTCATACCATTAAACAAATAATAGAAAAAAGTAATGAATATGGCAAACAATACTACCTAGCTTTTATTGACTACTGTAAAGCATTCGATTCTTTACTTCACTGCCACATATGGGAAGCGCTGAAGATGCAGAACGTCCAGAATAAATACATAAGACTGATAAAAAATGTATATAACAGTGCAACAGCAAAAATCAAGCTAGAAATAGTGGGAGAGGAATTCAGGCTGAACAAGGGAGTGAGGCAAGGAGACCCTTTATCACCAAAATTATTCACAGCAACTCTTGAGTACATATTCAGAAACTTGGATTGGGACCAATACGGACTAAACATAGATGGAAGATGGCTGAGTCACTTAATGTTTGCTGATGACCTCATATTGATCTCAGAAAACACTTCAGACTTACAAGAAATGTTAAACCAACTTGCTCAAGAAAGTAGAAAAGTTGGACTAGAAATTAACACCGAAAAAACTAAACTCATGACTAACGGACAAAAAGTAGCAATGACAATAAACAACAATAACATAGAATATACAAATGAATACACATATCTTGGGCAAATAATTTCTCCAGATCACCAGAAGGTCAAGGAAACAGAAAACAGAATTTGTATTGCTTGGAAGAAGTACTGGTCGTGGAAGGAAATCATGAAAAATCCAGATATACCACTGAAATGTAAAAGTAAACTGTTTAACTCTTGCATACTCCCCAGCATGACCTATGGGTGTCAGACCTGGGCCCTAACACACAACAATAGAAAAACACTGGAAGTATGCCAACACAACATAGAGAGGAGTATACTCAATATCAAAAAGAAAGACAAAGTAAGACTAGAAACCATCAGAAAAAATACAGGGGTACTGGATGTATCACATGTAATCAACAAGCTCAAATGGAAGTGGACAGGACATATGTTGAGAGAACCAGGAGAAAAATGGTCAAAAACTGTCACACTATGGTATCCCAGAGATAAGAAAAGGAAAAAAGGCAGACCTTGCCGCAGATGGGAGGATGACATAAAGGCAATTGCAGGGCCAACATGGACAAGAATAGCAACCAACAGAGACGAGTGGAGGGTCTTGGGGGAGGCCTATGCCGGAAGGCAAGTCGACCGATGTCAAATAATTAATTAATTAATAATAATAATAATAAGTAAACAAAATGTATGACACGCAAAGGATTAATATTAAAAAGAAAACAATAATATATAAGGTGACATATTCAAAGAAATGAAATGAAATGTTATTAAATTTATTATGTATGAATGAGGTCGAAATAAATGGCTATTTTATTTATTTTATTTATAGTATGTTAAATAAAGGTAATTATCATGGAAGAGCGGTGCCTCCCAACACAGGCATATGTATTGCTTAACGGGAGACACCATCCCTCAAATCAGTTTGTACGATCTTAATCTAAATAAAGAATTTTGAATTAGAATTTGAAAAATAATAAGTTATCATAGTAAAATATACACTTCTTAAAGCTCTTACTATAAGGGAGAAAGAGACCATTTAATACAGACTTAGAAATTTTCAGATTTTAGAGGACAAGAAGAGACTTTTTAGAACATTAAATTTAAAACATGTATGTATTTCTCTACTTTTAGCAAAACTACATTCACAGTAAAAAGAAGTTGAAAGTGGAAATAAGTCCTTTTGAAAAGACTCCTCAATTAGATTACTTCTGGGGCCCGTTTCTCGAAAGCCTGTAACTTGTAATACAAGTGGAAGTCTCTTTTTAACACTATTAATTAGATATGGACTTCCGCTTGTATTACAAGTTACAAGCTTTCGAGAATTAGGCCCCTGGCCTCACTCTCTGTGAAACATTAGCCCCTCATAACCTCCTTAAAATATTGTTGTTGGAACAGTAATCTAGTCAGACTCAAGCGATGGTAACCATGGCAATAACAGACAGAAAAAAGTCGATTCACCCATCTTTCAAATAAATGTTAGCTCTTTTCCTTTTTTTCCCATAACTTAAGAAAAGGATAGTGATCATTTTAACCAACAGACAATTTTAACTAGAGATGAATAAATCAGCTCTTAGTGAGTTTTGTCCCAAGATATTTATACTGTAAAATAATTGTTTGACTATGATGTTGATTTTATTACAGGCATGTGATGAAGCCATAGAGAAGCTATCATTGGCTGCCAACAACCCGCAGGCCTCTCTGTATGGGGTGGTCAACCAGATACTCTACCCCTTGGTGCAGGGGTGCGAGTCCAAGGACTTGAAGATTATCAAAGTATGTGCTCAGTGTTTCTCTTTTTGTGTCTCTAAAACTATTTTTACTATTGAAATCAAGAAAATTGTATTTGTTTTATTTTTTAATAGTTACTTCCTTTTTGCTGATTGGCTGTTGATTAAGATGAGTGCTAGGCAGTTTTTTGTCAAGCAGTGTTTTCAAACATTATATTAAATATTTTTTAACTTCTTCTTCTTCGTCGTAGCCTCATGACTGAGGGACGTGATGACTGCAGGCGCCCTGCACCAACACTCTCCAAGCTGCACGATTCAGCGCTTGGTGCATGCTACCCTGGAAGGTGGTTCTAGTTGCAGCAGTGATTGTGTCCGCCCATCGTGTGGGCATACGTCCTCTGGACCTTCTTCCTGCCATACGGCCGGTGAATAAAGTCTTCTCCAAGCTCCCTGGGCCAGACCTGGCCAGGTGGCCGAAGAAGCTGAGGACACGTTGGATGCAGACGGTAGAGAGTCTCGTCTTGATTTTCAACTCCTTGAGAATAGACTCATTTGTGCGGCGTTCTGTCCACGAGACCCGGAGCATTCTGCGCCAGCACCACATCTCAAATGCATCTATCCTACGACGAGTCCGAGCTTTTATGGTCCAGGTCTCAGAAGCATACAGAAAGATCGAGAAGACCAGGGTCCGCATCAGTCGAACTTTAGTTTTGCGGTTTATGCCTCTGTTCCTCCATATCTTCTCGAGTCGCTTCACGGCTGCTTTGGCCATCTGAGATCGTCTAACCACCTCCTAGTCGCAATCGCCGTCTTCGCTTATTTGCGAGCCCAAGTACACAAACCTGTGTACCACGTCTAGGTCTTTCAACTCGTTGGTACGCAACCCGGTACCAGAGCGATCTATTAACATCAGCTTCGTCTTGCTCCTGTTAATCTTGAGGACTCGTCACTGATGAGCTCAACCCTCTGGAAGAGAACCGCCAGTTCGCCTTCAGATGCACCTATTATTGTTGTGTCATCGGCAAATCTAAGATTATTGACCAGGTGACCCCCTACTCGGACGCCACCCTCCCAGCCATCTAATACTCTTCTCACTATGTGTTCGCCGATGAGATTGAATAGGTGCGGTGATAATATGCAACCCTGCCGCACTCCTCTCTCAGGTCTGAAGGGTAGTGACATAGTGTCTTCTATGCGTACTCTAGACTCACTGTTCAAGTACAAGTTCTGCACAAGAAAGATTAGGTGTTGCGGTATCCCCATCTCACCCATTACGCTGAACATTTTCCCCCAGTTGATGCAGTCAAAGGCCTTAGAGTAATCGATGAAGCACATAGCCATGTAGATGTTATGCTCTCTGCATTTTTCTATCAACTGCCTCACGTTGAGAATTTGCTCCCGGGTACCTCTGCCTCCAACGAATCCGGCTTGCTCTTTGGGTATTTGATTGGCAACGTAGTTCTCTAACCTTTTGTTCAGGATTCGCAGAAGAACCTTACTCGCATCTGATATAAGTGAGATGGTACGATAATTCTCACATTTACGTGTGGAGCCTTTCTTGTGCAGGGGTACCACTATGGATTCGGACCAATCTTTTGGGCATTCCGTCCCTCTTCTCCCATACTCTTGAGCATTTGTGCTGTGATACCATCGCTCCCGCACGCTTTGAGCTTCAGCGATTGAATAGCTGCATCCACCTCGTCAATAAGGATGTCTGGTTCGCATTCCATAAAGTCTATTGGATCAGCGTGCTCCTCCTCCGAGTTACTGTAAAGCTGTTCACAATATTGTCTCCAACCTTTCTAGGAATGCGTCCCTGTCAATCAGCGCAGCACCTTTCCCGTCTTCAATTGTCCATTGGTTAGGTTTAAATTCCTTGGTGAGTACTTTAACTTTTTGGAACAGGTCTCGTGTGTGTGCAGTCTGCGAACATTTTTCTAGGTCTGAGCATATCCCATTGATGTAGTTCTCGTTATCCTTCCTGCAGCGTCTCTATATATAACTATGGAGCTTTGAATAGCGGGTTCTATCATCTTGCGTATGTAGGACTTTTTCTTTAGCAACCTTCCTTTCCTTGATCTTATCCCAAGTTTCAGCGCTCATCCAGTCAGCTCTGGGTAGCGTGGTTTTGTGGGTAGCTTCAGCTTGTTTAGCAATTTTTTGCCTTAAAGTAGGTGAAATGTAATGTAAATAGTTAACTTGACCTACACTTTCAATATTTCAGAAACCAATAGGTGCACATGATAGGTGTGACAGTATGTATCTTGGAGTGACATGCTGTCCGATCACAAGACGTGATCAAGTGTTTGTGAAATCTACAAAACAGAAACTTCCTAAATCAGATTTCATTACCCACAAAGTTATTCAAATTAAAACATTACCCCCTTATTTATAAAGTTCTGCTCTTCTGCTAACCCAACTGCAGCAAGCTGACAAATTTTGTCTCTTTCTGTATTATAGACGTATTGATCAGACAGAAAGGGACAAACGATACTTATAAGCTTTCTGGGTTAGGACATGTTTATGATTAACAGGCTTGATCTATAGGCAAAATATGGTCTTTTTTTAATTATGACTAACAAGAGGCTAAACATAATTAAATATTTAGCAAAACGAGTTGACAGTACACGTCGGGCTTTGGTCACGGGTACTCCATGACAAGGTTCCTCTAAATGGATCGAAACATGTCGAGCAATTATCAACTTTAATTTCCTGGGTAACATGTTTCACTAAATATGAAAATGGTGTTGTTGCAGTTTTGCCTGGGCACAATACAGCGGCTAATAGCCCAACAGGGCATCGACGCTAAGGGAGCCCGACATGTGGTGGACTGCCTGTATACCCTGGGACAGGGTGCTGTGCTGGAGCTGAAGCTGCTGCAGACGGCTGCCTTGTTGATGACCACTTCGGACCTTGTGCATGGGGACACTTTGGCGAGAGTAAGTTTTTTAGTAATTAAATTGAATCTGGGTTTGATGAAATCTACTAATTCAGGCAATAAGTTAAGTTGCTCTAATTCACTAAATTTGTAAATCTTTTAAGTAAGCGAGCTTACAAAAGGAACGTGCATCTGAGCTCGTTTTGTTATTTTACTGGACATTTTATTACCAAAAAAATCCTCAAGTCCTCAAGCGACGTAATAAAATCAATGTACTGACTGAGCCATTGCTGCTGGCGTAAAATAGTTTGGCTCAGCTGTCACGGTCGCCATGTAAGGTGGCATGAGAAGATAACTAACGCTATTAATTGATAAGCTTTTACTTTGTTGTTCATTGTATTTTCCAGTATATATTTCTTAACTTATGCCTACTATCTACATAGTGAAATGACTACTGCATCACAACAGCCGAAAGACGTTAACTGCTGAACATAGGTCTCCCTCAAAAACGACGACGAACATAAAAAACTTAACGATTTAATCATGTTTCTCTAGACAATGGTGATGTGCATGCGAATGGTGGCGACCAGCGAGACACGAGACGTGAGCACCACCCACGCCGCCGCCGCCACCGTCAGACAGCTGGTGGCGCTCGTGTTCGAGCGGGCGCTGGCAGAGGCCAACGGTGAGATATGTCATGTAGACGTGGTGAGGAATGGTGAGCAGCGAGACACGAGACGTGAGCACCACCCACGCAGCCGCCACCGTCAGACAGCTGGTGGCACTCGTGTTCGAGCGGGCGCTGGCAGAGGCCAACGGTGAGATATGTCATGTAGACGTGGTGAGGAATGGTGAGCAGCGAGACACGAGACGTGAGCACCACCCACGCAGCCGCCACCGTCAGACAGCTGGTGGCGCTCGTGTTCTAGCGCTGGCAGAGGCCAACGGTGAGATATGTCATGTAGACGTGGTGAGGAATGGTGAGCAGCGAGACACGAGACGTGAGCACCACCCACGCAGCCGCCACCGTCAGACAGCTGGTGGCGCTCGTGTTCTAGCGCTGGCAGAGGCCAACGGTGAGATATGTCATGTAGACGTGGTGAGGAATGGTGAGCAGCGAGACCCGAGACGTGAGCACCACCCACGCCGCCGCCGCCACCGTCAGACAGCTGGTGGCGCTCGTGTTCGAGCGCTGGCAGAGGCCGACGGTGAGATATGTCATGTAGACGTGGTGAGGAATGGTGAGCAGCGAGACACGAGACGTGAGCACCACCCACGCAGCCGCCACCGTCAGACAGCTGGTGGCGCTCGTGTTCGAGCGCTGGCAGAGGCCGACGGTGAGATATGTCATGTAGACGTGGTGAGGAATGGTGAGCAGCGAGACACGAGACGTGAGCACCACCCACGCCGCCGCCGCCACCGTCAGACAGCTGGTGGCGCTCGTGTTCGAGCGCTGGCAGAGGCCAACGGTGAGATATGTCATGTAGACGTGGTGAGGAATGGTGAGCAGCGAGACACGAGACGTGAGCACCACCCACGCAGCCGCCACCGTCAGACAGCTGGTGGCGCTCGTGTTCGAGCGCTGGCAGAGGCCAACGGTGAGATATGTCATGTAGACGTGGTGAGGAATGGTGAGCAGCGAGACACGAGACGTGAGCACCACCCACGCCGCCGCCGCCACCGTCAGACAGCTGGTGGCGCTCGTGTTCGAGCGCTGGCAGAGGCCAACGGTGAGATATGTCATGTAGACGTGGTGAGGAATGGTGAGCAGCGAGACACGAGACGTGAGCACCACCCACTCAGCCTTAAAAAGATTGAGCATGTTTTTTTTTTCATACTATTTGTATGGGAATTCGGTTTCTTGTTTTGCGGATTTTCTAGCCGATTTTTTTTTCTGGTCCCATACAAGCTTTTGATCCTGAACAGAAACAGGATCGATTGGCATTGGCACCAAAAAAAATTTTGTCAAAAATTACCGTTTTCTCCCTCACAACCTATACCTATGTTTTTCCAAAATCTCTAAATTTCAATCTTCATTAATTTAAAATCGAGGGTAGGTCTTCTAAGTTGTCTAGTTTGTCTTTAAACTTAAACTCTATTGACAGAGTGGATTTACCCGGGTTCGAAGTAGGGCTCGTGGTCGTGACCGTGTTTCGTGTAACCGTAGCCGGATCCCCGTTGCCGTGTTACACGGACACGGTTTCAAGGCCCGTTTCCTGCGTGTTACACGGCTACGTATCAATAAAGTTACGTATACACGTGTACACGGGGATACGTATCTTAATTACACGCAGATCCGTTCCGCCCGCGTTGTTGAGTGACGATTCGATGCGTTGTCTTTAAGGACTAAGGAAAACGGATGAGAATGTTCTGTGATATTTGTGAATCTAATTTAGTGGTTACCTAATTGCCTTTCTAACGTAAAGTGCGATAACTTAGTTGTACTTAATTTCAGTATGATAACGTGTACACGTACTGAGATTAAATTTTACATATTAATATTTTACTTTCTAAGGTAAGGAGGGCAGAATTATAAAATATAGATATTTTCTGAGTTCAATATTAATAAAAACTGACACATTGTCATGTATTAATTACCTAATTTAATAATGAGATGTGAACGGAAGTTAAAAAATACATAACACAGTGCGGAGTAAATATTTTTTCTTAGTTCTATTTAAATATCATAATTTAAGGTTTTCTTTCGTGCAATAAAGTGACGATTAATCTATACCAGGAAACCCATAACTCAGGAACAAAATAAATGCGTCATAAATATACAAATTTACAGCGTTATTTCCTACAAAATAAGGAACTTTTAAAATATAAAAGGATATTAAAAAGCAATATAATTAAAAAATACAATATACTAACTCATTGGATGTCGTGACGATGACGGGAGATTTTAGGTGCACCGCTTTCAAATGCTTTCCTATCGATCCTGTTGTACCACCACGACACGAAAACTCATTGTTCGTACGATCATTGCACAAAGTGCATAAAGCCGTGTCACCGACCCTGGTGGCATAACTCCACACCCAACTGATCTTCATTATTAATGCACTTTAAAAACGCTATCTTCTCACTAACAGTAACAATACAAAAACGTAACAAAATAATAAAAAAACAATTAATTTAAATTCGACTAAACTCTCGCTAAGTCTGCAATCTTATTAGTGACTAAACACGTATAAAACCAAAACCCGAAATCGCCCTTTTCAAATTTACTAAAACATCCCCGGTTATCTATATCAAAACAAAGATGCGGCTATTTCATTCAACTTCACAAACAAAAGGTGTACCAGGTAAAGCCCAAGTTAACATATTTATCAGTAAAATTACCACGTGTGGTCAATTACATCGCAGACAAACTATTGTTAGCTACTTTGCGCGTGCAAATTCTTAGTATAGGTCTTATCTACAAAAGGGCCGCCCTGTCAGGTAATAAACTTAAATGAACGACTGTATTATCTTTTATGTATAGCAATTTGGCCAAATATTTTTCTATCTAGTGATTCAAAATCACAATATAAATTCTAATCCATTAAAATCACCGTCGCTTGTTATATAGAACACAGTACCTACCACGTTATTCTATAACATAAATCGATACGAAAAATGCAAGTCTAATCAATAAAATACCGTTCGTCCCGATTCAGAGTATAATACTCAATACGTACTTTAAAAACAAGCTGTTATTCAATAATAGGCCTTATTTGTTTGCATTGAAATCGGTCCGGCCGGATCCATGCCACGAGCAGTCGTTGCCAGAACGAAGCCAAGATTCGTAGATACGTATACAAACAAAGATTCGGGTACGTATCTCGGCGTGACTGTGAAATTCGTGATCTTAGTACCGCCGGGGTTAAGAACACGGAGCTACGGTTCGGCGAATAGTACGTATATCGGGAGCCCTAGTTCGAAGTTAAGCGACTCAATTTTGTGTTGGTTCCAGGAACGCTAAAAGTGAACCCGGCGGACGTGAGGCCGCAAACAAACAGCAAAGCCCCTAAAGACTTGAAGCCGTGTGCCGTCGACGCTTACCTCATTTTGCAAGTAAGTAAATAATGTACAGTCGAAGACAAAATAAGGGGTATACAAAAACGTTCAAAAATATGTCCCAGTGCACTCTAATTCTGCGTAATAAGAACGTCGTAACATATTTATGAACGGATTCTTTCGATACTTATTTTTGCACTTGACTGTATTACTTTGACTTTGACAGTGCCTCTGGGTCAATCACTTTTTTGTCACTTGTTGCTATGGTTACGTTCTTCTGGGTCACCCTTAAAATCACAGTTTGATAGCATGAAAATTGACAAAACTTTGATTTTTTTGACAGTGGCTCTTCCAATGTGGGTCATCCACTAATCATTATAATAGAACTAGATAGATACTTTCGTCTAGCAAACTATTGTCCCTTGGGAATCGTGACAGAATAACAACAAAAAAAGTGAGTGACCCCACTATAAAATGATATTTATTTACCAATACGTTTTTTATAATGAAACTCGCTGATTTTAAATACTTCCATTGATTATTTTCTCCAGTCGCTCATATCCTACTTTTCGTATTTGTACTGCAATGTACTACTTCTCATGCAATATTTGGCATTTCGACACATGTAATGAAGAAAAAATAATCATAGTTCAGAAAATAACAAAGACAGAAAGCACATAATATTTGCAGTAATAATATTTGTCATGAGAACCCTTTAAAAAATAAATACGATAAGCATTTGGTGCAAGGGCCGATTCTCTATGTAAACACGGCTACGCTCTTTATAAACAATCTTTACTAAGCATTTGCTCAGGGAAAGTGCTCTTTTTAAGGGTGAACTTATGCACAAAACGTGATTTTTTCCCGCACGAGTGCGGGAATGAATTTACATAGTACTTTTCCGCACGGCCTGGTTGGCACTGCCGATATAGTCTGGTTTTCCTCGCATAATGCGTTGTAAAATGTTGTATGATACACATGTTGAAATGTAGGTTTTTTTATAACTTGTGTCGGTTTCGACACTGCTGACCATAGTCACTGACACTCATCCTGGAAAAAGCCTACTTTCCACATATCATCAGCCTATGATATTCGACTGCTGGACGTAAGCCTTTCCTATTAACTATCCCTCTTATTCATAAACGTGTGCTAACTTAACAAGCCGCTAATAATTGTTTGTCCCTTTTGCTCTTATGGACACATTGTTAAGACCGAAAGGGACAAACAATTATTAGCGGCTTGTTAAGTTAGCAGACGTTTATGAATAAGGGGGTATGCATATAGACGCATTAGGAGGTAAATGCCCATAATCGCCACGCTGGGCAAGCGGATTGGCGATCGCAATAATGTGTCCACTATGATGACGCTGCTGCCCATCATCTTATCAAAAAATGGTCAGTGACACTTCAATCCCTCAGTCGACTCTTACGACACCCGCAGGAGTTGGGGTGGTGACAAATGTATTCTTACTGCCGTCACCGCACAGCTTTCGACGGTGCTACTTTCCACACTTGTATCATAAATAACTATTTTGTTGTAGGATATAATCCAGCTGGTGAACGGGGACGCAGCGCACTGGCTGGTGGGCATCTCCGACGTGCCAAAAACCTTCGGTCTAGAGCTCTTAGACACGGTGTTGACCGACTTCTCACCCGTATTCTTTAAGGTAAGTCCGGCTAGCTTGCTTGCATCGAAACTTGCAGTCCAGGGTGCTTAGACAAGTTGTCAATCGCTAACGCTTAATCGTCAATCGTAAACGAAAGACGGGTCAGAATTATTTTCGTTGTCTTGTTTCATATCACTCTGTCACGCTTTTAGTTGCTGTTTCGACTCAGTATATTTAAAATATATCAATATGCAATTGTATTTATTTTTCACGCTAGATTTTAATCCGTACATCAGGAATTGAAAACAAAACATCATCTCATACAAAAATCACCACTGGGTAAATCCACAACCACAAGACTGTAACAACAATTACCAATTCTTTTGTACGTTCTTAAATTAATTAAGGACATTTAAGGGTCCACATACCTACCTACAGGGCTAAGCTAGACGTACGGAAACTCAACTTTGATTAATTAATTTAAAAACATACGAAAGAATTGGTAACTGTCGTTACAGTCTTGTGGATTTACCCCATTGCGTCACGTTTTTTAGGGACACAAGAATTTTGACCCAGGCGTCTAACTGTCTTTGTCGCACTAATATGAAAGAGTCACAGATAGGGACGATACGCTATTAAGCGTTAGCGATTGGCAACTTGTCTAAGCATCCAGGGACCGGATGCCTGTATTTTCTCCATACAAAAGTTTATTTTTTCGTTCTTTATTAATTAATGGAATAATTTAAAAATACGATGTGGTAAATTACATAGAATATTGAGTAATATAAAGAGTATAATGTCGTTGAGATTGCCAATATTTGCACAATTTCAGGAACTGACAAATCTATTCAAATTACATATGTATTTTTTTTACATTTCTGAATTTACACATGTTTAGTAAAACGTCCCACTTACTACACATCGCTCATCAGCCTATCCAAGTCCTGTGTTTTTTCAGTTTATGGGTGAATAATTCGATTTTATGGCGTTAGTGAGACTAGCGAAGTAACGTGGCTCGTTTGTTTCAGATAGCGGAATTTAGGTTTTTACTAAAGGAACACGTTTGCGCGTTGATTATAAGGCTGTTTTCACCAAATGTAAAATACAGGTAAATATGGTCTATCAAGTTATATTATGTCCTGTAGTTTGTCTTTATATTTCCTCTGTACTCTTTTAAACTTTTTATTTTTTTATAGTTCTATTGCTGGGTGAGTTTCAACCGCCTAATTTTGGTGGCATAATTTTTGCCGAAATTTCTATTCGTTACAATGTGCTACTTTGTAATTTGACGGAGGCACGGCACCTTATACAAATGACGAAGTATAACATTGAGACGTTTAAAAACTTCGGCAAAAATGATAACACCAAAATTAGGCGGTTGAAACGCTCAGATTTTCGCCCTGCTATATTTTATTAGTTTTACCGCAAAATTCGGAAATAGTAAATTTCGGCATCTGACTCTGATGACGTCACACTGATGACACCTTCGTTGGAATGACAGATACAGAACAAAACTTTCAAAGTCCACGGCCGTAAAATATCTGGCACTGGTATAGTTTTATATTATTATGATGACTGATGCAACTTTAGCAAAGGCTATACGAGTTGGGATATACCAGATTACCAGACCCCAAATAGGCAGAGGCAGAGGTGTCACCTTTAGGTATTGCCCTATCAATTTATTTGAGGGAATACTAATTGGACGTAAATGAGCGAGAAACGGTAAGAATCAAAGCAACAATTTATTGATTTTTTGTAGCATGCAAATGCTTGAGCTTAGGTTCAAGTTTGGCAACCAGTGATTTTATGCGTAAATAGGCTTAAGTACTACGATTTTCTTTTAAGAATTATGATAAGGCTTGTGTATATATTCAAAGTTACTGAATAATCTAAGTTTATTTACTAGTTAATTTAAGTTTATTTATTTAATTTCTAGTAGATATGCTAGATGTAGGTTCGACGCCTAGGTTCTTGGTCTTCCTAAGACGGTGTTAGACGGTCTTTCAGTACTATACACCCACTTCCCTCGGTTGCGCGTGAGTAGCTGCGACTAAATAGTTGGCTAGAAAATGAAGCGTAGTAACAGTTGGAAGATGTGGTGGTCTTGCGCTCTCCGCTGACCCTCGAAGAAACGAGGGAGCCGTTCCGTTAAAGTTCACAAGATAAGTTCACTTCATAAGGATTATGCTACAAACACTATACGTCACGTATTTAACCCTCTGCATCTGCATATTTGGGGTCTGGTAATCTGATATATCCCAACTCGTATGCCAAAAGTTAAGGTTGAAATCTCCTCGTTGTCCAGGGCAGCGCTAACAGCTCTCCACATCCCTGGAGGCACACCAGCACAGACCAGCCCTGGAGGCGCCGAGCGGCCACACTACCCCGTCACCATGCGGCTGCTGCGGCTGGTGCTGGTGCTGGTGCAGCAGTACCATGACCTGCTGGTGAGTGACACACACAGCTCCCCGGAGCCACCCTGCAGACTCCTGGAGGCGCCGAGCGGCCACACTACCCCGTCACCATGCGGCTGCTGCGGCTGGTGCTGGTGCTGGTGCAGCAGTACCATGACCTGCTGGTGAGTGACACACACAGCTCCCCGGAGCCACCCTGCAGACTCCTGGAGGCGCCGAGCGGCCACACTACCCCGTCACCATGCGGCTGCTGCGGCTGGTGCTGGTGCTGGTGCAGCAGTACCATGACCTGCTGGTGAGTGACACACACAGCTCCCCGGAGCCACCCTGCAGACTCCTGGAGGCGCCGAGCGGCCACACTACCCCGTCACCATGCGGCTGCTGCGGCTGGTGCTGGTGCTGGTGCAGCAGTACCATGACCTGCTGGTGAGTGACACACACAGCTCCCCGGAGCCACCCTGCAGCCTCCTGGAGGCGCCGAGCGGCCACACTACCCCGTCACCATGCGGCTGCTGCGGCTGGTGCTGGTGCTGGTGCAGCAGTACCATGACCTGCTGGTGAGTGACACACACACTATACAGGGTGTAATCGTTAAGTGTGGCCAGGCCATAATTCCGTAAATATAACAGATATCAGAAAACTTCAAACTGATATCGAAAGTACGTTACCCAACGAGTAAAATTACATTAATAACTTTTTCTAAATAGATGAAGTAATATTAAAAATAGTAACTCAAACCGCTCCCATTCATTTAGTATGACGACTTACAGCCATAAAGAAAGTCGGGTGTAGTAAGAGATAAAACTGTTAGAGATTCGTTATTTGTACGAATACTTGTAATAAAATAATAATACTACCGTTTGTGAAATAATTAATATAACATTTATTCTTAAATAACAAAATATTCGTATTAAACTAGTCTTTGAATTACGTGGTTACGTACTAAATGTATGGAAGGGTTTGAAGTTAATATTTGAGATATATCTGATTTTATTTCAAAAAAGCTATTAGTGTAATTTTACTCGTTGGGTAACGTACTTTCGATATTAGGTGGAAGTTTTCTGATATCTGTCATATTTACGGAATTATGGTCTGGCCACACTTAACGATTACACCCTGTAGATATTGGTCTGTAATTACTAATATTGTCTCTCTCCCCATTCTTTATACACTGGTGCCTTGCCGTTGCTTGCAGCATGCCTGTCCGTAAACTCTCTATATACTGGCAGTGACAGCGTTTTCATGCTCTATTCTATGGCAAAGAAGAACTGTTACACTATGGTCCAAATTGGGGCTACTTCTCTCTTTCAAGTACTCTCAACTTCCTAAAAAACTTAGGCATCTCATCAGAAAGCTCACGATCACTCAACATGCGATGGAAAAGGAAATGCTGGATGTTTCTCTACGAGATCAAATCAGGAACGATGAGATCCCAAGAAGCTAAAGTCAACGTCCAAAATACTGGACATGGTCTTTGACCCACTTTTTGTATTTTTGAACTAGAATTAATAAGAGTATTGAGTGCAAAGGAGGCTTGAACACTGCGACCATATATAACATGGACGTCTAACGCCAGCTCAAAAATGCCCCCAAAAGCAATTGTTCAATTGTGCCAAGATGGGCAGGACATGGCGCTTTTTTTAACACCGCGCATATTTCGGCGCAACAACTTTGACAAATGTTTATAGAATATAGCAATCAAAACTTTGATGGACCAATCACAACAATTTTTAAATGGCGGTTTAAGTTTTTATAGGTTGATATTTGAAATTAATTACCGTGATGCATTGAAGAGGGGGTGACAGTTGTCAACTAAAATTCAGGACCGTTTCTGAAAGGCAATTTAATATGGCGTAACCATGTATTAAGGTTTAAAACTGACGTTATTCGACAGGTGACGGAGTGCGAGATATTCCTGTCCCTGACCATCAAGTTCCTGGACCCCGACAAGCCGCTGTGGCAGCGAGCGCTCGCGCTGGAGGTGCTCCACAAGATGACCCTCCAGCCTGGTGGGTAACACTCGTGCTCGCTTCGCTCGACGTCGTGCCTATACTTCCTGTCGCTGACCATCAAGTTCCTGGACCCCGACAAGCCGCTGTGGCAGCGGGCACTCGCGCTGGAGGTGCTCCACAAGATGACCCTCCAGCCTGGTGGGTAACACTCGTGCTCGCTTCGCTCGACGTCGTGCCTATACTTCCTGTCGCTGACCATCAAGTTCCTGGACCCCGACAAGCCGCTGTGGCAGCGGGCACTCGCGCTGGAGGTGCTCCACAAGATGACCCTCCAGCCTGGTGGGTAACACTCGTGCTCGCTTCGCTCGACGTCGTGTCTATACTTCCTGTCCCTGACCATCAAGTTCCTGGACCCCGACAAGCCGCTGTGGCAGCGAGCGCTCGCGCTGGAGGTGCTCCACAAGATGACCCTCCAGCCTGGTGGGTAACACTCGTGCTCGCTTCGCTCGACGTCGTGTCTATACTTGCTGTCCCTGACCATCAAGTTCCTGGACCCCGACAAGCCGCTGTGGCAGCGGGCGCTCGCGCTGGAGGTGCTCCACAAGATGACCCTCCAGCCTGGTGGGTAACACTCGTGCTCGCTTCGCTCGACGTCGTGCCTATACTTGCTGTCCCTGACCATCAAGTTCCTGGACCCCGACAAGCCGCTGTGGCAGCGGGCGCTCGCGCTGGAGGTGCTCCACAAGATGACCCTCCAGCCTGGTGAGTGGGCCTTTATTTTGGGACCCGAAATCATTGGCAGAAAAATGTATGATACTTAATTACATACTGAGTTGGTGTATAAAACATACATTCCCTGATTCTTCCTGAACTTGATTCTTGGCAACGCAGTGTAATTGGCTTATTTTCATACAGTTATTTCATTCGCCTGTACCATGGTGAGTGTTCTGAGGAGTTATTTTCCCTGATCTCGCCCTCCCCTTTCCGTTATAAAACCACACGTGCCGGTTTGCGGTATCACTCCTTCACCGTGGAAAATATTCCCACACGTACTAACAAATTCGGCAATTCCTTCATATGCTGGACTATTAAAAAGTGGAATTCTTTACCGGCACATGTTTCCGCATACCTATAAGTTGGGACCCTTTAAACGAAGCGTGAAGAAGCATCTAGCGGGCCAGTAAGGCGGTGGCAACTGACAGGTTACTGATTGTCTCCTGTTCGTTGCCGCTGCGATTTGGGCTCTACTTTTCACTTACGATCAAGTGGAGTGGAGCCACTTTGTTGTGCCAACATAAAAAAAAAACAAGTATGGGAGACAGGAACTGTGTTACCGTGGTTATGAATATTTACTGCGATTTATTATTATGTAAAATTATATGGATAGCCTAATTAAACCTCTTTCTCAATCAACCGAGAGAAAATGGAAGAAATGGCTAAGAATTCCGAAACAGTAATTTTTCTAAAAAATAGCGAAAGTTTGTGGTCAACATTCGTTTGTATTTTCGAGGAAAATACCGAATTTATCTTTGTATCTCAATTAGCTTCAGTGCAAATGGATACATCATTGTTATAGCAATATGAATTCGCACGTTTTCACAATATGAATTCGCATTGACATAGTGACAGTTTTTATAGTCAGTTTTTGTTTTCGGTCGAAGATATTTGGAATACCTCAAGAAATTGACTAATTCATGTACAAAGAGCACTAAATTGAGTATATTTTTTTGTGTGTGTACAGAATTGCTGGTGTCCTTCTGTTCATGCTACGACCTGCGGCCGCACGCGACCAATATCCTGCAGGACATCGTGAACGCGCTCGGAGCGTACGTGCAGAGCCTCTTCGTGGCCGGACAGGTCAACACTGCTGGTAAGTATCGGCTTTACTGTATTAGAAGTTTGTGAAAACGATGTAATATCCTTTTCTCAAACATGCAATGAAATGTTGTCGTTATGCTCCTTATGATAGGCCGCGAAGTATGACGTTTCAGGTGCGACTAGGACATGAGGTCGTTAATGGTATTTAATACAAATCTTGATTAATCAAAGTGCTCTTTTTTAATTCCATTCCACATACATTTGTGGCACATGCATCATGACACTCTGCCACCATGCAAAAGAAAAGTTATTGTTTATTTCATTGCATGTTTGAGTAAAGCACTATACAACATACCTCGGCCTGAAATAAGGGGTTGCCCGCCTTAGACCTATCCATATGTCTTCGTCCCGGCCTCTATAATAATGTCTTATTTCTGCCCTCCGGCCGGCAAACAGCACTTTGCCGGCCGCTGCGCGAAACTAAGTTGCCGCCTGCCGGCTCTATTGAGCAGAAAAATTACGCGTCATCCGAGACGTTTCCCATTTAAACGGCCTTAGCATAATCTACTATTTCTACTCGGCGACTGTAATGTTTGAATTAAGATTATACGTATACAAAATTACAATACATTTACGATGAGTTCGCAATTCAACTTATAATGAACTGCTATAAATTGGACCAATTGCGTGTCAGCAAAAAAGACATCAACGAGCGGCCACCTCAGGATCTGCACTTCATTTCGGCGTATTTATTTCATTATTTGAATTTGTTTCCTTATTTTTATTGACTCATAAAAAAAATATTGTATACAATAATGCAAGTTTTTAGGTTATTTTTAGTAGAACTGATGATTGGTGTAGCGATTTATTAATCATCATTATCTTGTATAAACTCGTTACGTAGCGGCTCGTCTTGCTCATGAGGACGCTCCTCGGGGTCGTCCGGGCCTGGTAGCTGAGCTGGCAGCTGAGACAGAGCGATGTCGAAGCTGCGGCGGGAACTGTTCAAACAATGCTCGTTAAACTTTCATGAAGCAAGTCTTTTTTTGCGTTCCCGACCCGTGCTATGTCCAACTGGTTCGGCCACGGGGAAGTAAAATGATCCATAGTCCAACCGATTGAACCACGAAGAAGTTAGCTTACCCGTAGTCCAATTGGTTGTACCATGGTACACGAAATATATCGGTAGTCCAATACTAGAACATATATTTACGTATACTAGTTGGACAATGGCCCCTCAGTTGTACTGGTCATAATTACATGACAGTAAAAAAAAAGTAATCAGATTACGTTTTTAGTTGAACCACGGATAATTTTACTTACCCGTGGCACAACCAGTTGGACAAAGCGGTTGGACCACGGGTTGGAAGAGCTTTTTTGGCACACGATTATTGTGGAATCGAATTAATTTACTAAATACTTTTGAAAGCGTAGGACGTGGGTTCAAATCCCGCCTTCGGCGTTAGTGATTTTTTTTCTTTGGTACAGTCGAGTTCATAAATATCTGTACAATTGTACACCTTATCCCAATACGTTCTTCTTCTTCTTCTACCTAGCGTTATCCCGGCCTTTGCCAGGGTCCGCTTTCCTGCTACATTTCTTCCACTTTACGCGATCCTGGGCATTTTCTACTGTAAGCCCATTCACACTCATGTCAGCCTTCACGACATCTAGCCATCGCTTCTTTGGTCTGCCGCGGGATCGGGGGCCGTCGAGGGCTAGGTTAAGTACTTATCCCAATACGTTAAGTAAAAATTTGAACACATATTTATGAATTCGACTGTACGTGATATATGGGTGAATCAACATTTTTTTGTCCGTTATTGCCATTGTTTCGGCCGCCTGAGTCACGTACAGTCAAAATTATGCTCCTTTGAAAAAAAAAATCCTGCCAGACTCGAACTACAGTCGGGGGCATAAATACAGTATGTATCACCTCGTAGAGCAAAGAAAGAAACCCGTTAATATTTAGATTATACTAAACAACTTTTACTATGGGGCCAATGGCGAATTCGCGAAAAAAAAATTACTCTCCCATACAAAGTGTTCATGATCACACAATCAAAATGTATGAAACTGTCAAATTTTTTTTCGTGAATTCGGGTTTGGTCCCATAGTAAAAGTTGTTTAGTATGATCTAAACATACTAAACAACTTTTAAGGTTTAATATTGTATACATACAATATTAAACCTTATAATCCAGACTTAAGTAAAAAAGTGTATAGATATTTCAGCCCTTGACTGTACATGCCCAATGTAGCTGTATGGCCCGTCAGCTTTCTATCTGCCAAGTTGCCAACAAGCTTTGAACATACTCTTTCTCGTCCTCGAGATCATCATCATCAGCATCCGAGAGCTCTTCCTTCCCTGCTTCCTGCAGGAATTCGCTGTACATGATGTCCATGTTGGCCCGTCGGCTGGAGCTTTCGATACCTGTCGACGTTTCAATATAGTCTTCGATAATATACTACTCCAGAGGCTGGGACAAAAGGGGTTGTATTTAGCTTATCAAAAGTGCAATGTTTGAAGACGAAAGTCTTTGATCAGTGTGTGTTGCCAGTGATGAAATACGGTACTGAAACGTGGCCGCTTACAATGGGCCTCATAAGAAGGCTCAAAGTCAACCAAAGGGCAATGGAGAGGGCTATGCTAGGAGTCTATAAATAAGCACTTCCGAAAAGACAGTCCTCAGATGGAAATCGCTGTCGCATACGTCGACTCTTAGGTTCCTCACGAAAGACGCGCTTATCGTGATAAAACTTGGTAAAAAGGCTATAAGGCTGCGGCTCCATTGAGGCGGAGAGGAGCGGAAATGTGCAAAATTTACCCATTACATTCTTCAAATTCAAAATTCGAAACACTGTGATGCGGTCTCATTGGCCAATTTTGCACATCTCCGCTCCTCTCCGCCTCAATGGATGGATGGATTGGCCAATGAGACCGCATCACAGTGTTTCGGATTTTGAATTTGAAGAATGTAATTGGTCAATTTTGCACATCTCCGCTCCTCTCCGCCTCAATGGAGCCGCAGACTAATGCTGGTGGATCCAGCTACCTTCATCAGGCACCCGGAAGGTGTCATTGTCCACCGACTGCAGGTACATGTAAAGGTACACCAGGTCTCGGCACTTGGCCTCGCACTCTTCAATGCTGTCATAGCGATTGCTGAAGATGCTCGCAGGGCAGCCCAGGCGCTCCCTGAAATGTTCATAACCACGACATACCTTGGCTGGATTGAAAGCAAAGGCAAATGTTTATCTCCATATAATACAGAGCAACAGCTTCGTCCATTTTTCCGCTATAAACTCTACGGCATTGCTCTCTATTTGCCGTAGGCCGAAGATAAAGTTTTATCGCGATATTACCATCGCGACGTAAGTAGCCGTATTAAATAAATAAATAAATATCTTGGGACATATTACACAAATCGACCCAGTCCCACGGTAAACTCAATGCTTGTGATGTGGGTACCAAGCGACGATATATATAATAAATAGATACATATAGATACTTAAATACATAGACAGTAATATTTGTGATAAATAAATACACAAATAATGCCCTCGCCGGGATTCGAACCCGGAACCTCCAGCTTCGTAGGCAGGGTCACTACCAACTAGGCTACGGAGGCTGACAATAGAGTTAGCATAATAGGAGCATTAGAGTTTATTGTGTCCTGTATGCTTAGCACATGATTGGTATGTCAGTATGTCGCCGCGAGATAGATTTTCCATCTTTTACTAACTATATGCATAAAAGAGGGATGTAGTATGTCGCGGCGACATATTGTCGTACAAATCCTGTGCTAAGCCTACTGGTTAAGCGTTGCCATGAATCGGTTGTGTTCTCATGGAGTAAGGGTGGGGTGTGGTGACGGCAGTAAGAATACATTTGTCACCACCCCAACTCTTCCTGCGGGTGTCGTAAGAGTCGACGAAGGGATTTAAGTGTCACTGACCATTATTTGATAAAAGATTGATGATGGGCAGCAGCGTCATCATTGTGGACACATTACTGCGATCGCTAATCCGCTTGCCCAGCGTGGCGTTTCTGGGCATTTACCTTCTATACGCATAGATAATAGGAGAGGCCTACGTCCAGCAGTGGACTATCATAGGCTGATGATGATGATGATGAAGGGAGGGTTGGAAACTTAAACTCTACTTGTTGAGGAGATAATACTAACCCACTTACTCATAAACTTCTTACTCGTAACTTTACAAGGCTTTACAGGCCAAATATTTTGTGTCCCTTTCGGTCCAATAGATATATTGATAAGATCGACACGGACAAACAATACTTAGCGGCTTGCTAAGTCAGGAGATGTTTATGAATAAGGTAATTACGTGCAAGACTGCAGAGGTACCACGAAGGTCCAGACGGGCCGCACAGGGTCCAAGCAGGACCCCGGCGTGTAGCGACGAGAGCAGCGGACGCGTAGAAAGTTTCTCATGTTCAAATTCATCTCTGAAAGGACAGGCCATGGCTGATTATCCGTTTAAGTGCTGATGACACGCCTGGCGTGTCATGATTTTTTTAACGAATGGCGTATGACACGATAGGCGTGTCATCATATTCTATGGCGTAAAGCACGCTTGGCGTATCATGAAAAAATCGTTTGCCGCCATAGATAACAGTTTTTAAAAATGGAACACGCAATGAATCGGTTAAGCTAGTCTAAGGCCAGAGTAGAGGCCCGAGCGGAGCGGGTAGCGGGACATGTAAAACAAATGCAAACCTATGTGTGTGGCCTGAGTGCGAGTCGTTCTAATCCCTTGGACGCGCCAGTCGATGCTCACCACTCAGGCCTTACACATACCAAGTCTAAGGCCTGGGTAGAGGCCCGAGCGGAGCGGACAGCGGGGCGTGCGGCGGGCGTCCATGTTAAATAAATGCAAATGTATGCTCGTGGCCTGAGTGCGCATCGTTCTAATCCCTTGGACGCGCCAGTCGATGCTCACCACTCAGCCCTTACACTGACTAAGTCTAAGGCTTGAGTAAAGGCCCGAGCGGAGCGGATAGCGGGGCGTACGGCGGGCGTCCATGTTAAATAAATGCAAATGTATGCTCGTGGCCTGAGTGCGCATCGTTCTAATCCCTTGGACGCACCAGTCGATGCTCACCACTCAGCCCTTACACATACCAAGTCTAAGGCCTGGGTAGAGGCCCGAGCGGAGCGGATAGCGGGGCGTGCGGCGGGCGTCCATATTAATCAAATGCAAACGTATGCTCGTGGCCTGAGTGCGCGCCGTTCTAATCCCTTGGACGCGCCAGTCGATGCTCACCACTCAGCCCTTACACTGACCAAGTCTAAGGCCTGAGTAGAGGCCCGAGCGGAGCGGATATCGGGGCGTGCGGCGGGCGTCCATGTTAAATTTGTCAGCCTCCGTAGCCTAGTTGGCAGTGACCCTGGCTACGAAGATGGAGGTTCCGGGTTCGAATCCCTGCGAGGGCATTATTTCTATATTTATTTATCACAAATATTTGTTCCTTGGTCATGGCTGTGTAGTGTAAGTATTTAAGTATCTACAGGGTGTAATCGTTAAGTGTGGCCACACTTATAAGGCCATAATTCCGTAAATATAACAGATATCACTAAACTTCCAACTGATATCGAAAGTGCATTACCCAACGAATAAAATTGCATTAATAACTTTTTCTAAATAGATGGAGTAATATTAAAAATACTAAGTTAAATCGCTCCCATACATTTAGTATGACGACTGGCCTTAAAAAACGTCGGGTGTCATAACAGATGAAACTGTTAGAGATTCGTTATTTGTACGAATACATTGTAATAAAATAATAATACTACCGTTTTTGAAATAATTAATCTAACATTTATTCCTAAATAAAAAAATATTCGTATTAAACTACTCTTTGAATGAACGTTTACGTACTAAATGTATGGAAGGGTTTGAAGTTAATATTTGAGATATTTCTGATTTTATTAAAAAAAAGTTATTAGTGTAATTTTACTCGTTGGGTAACGTACTTTTGATATCAGCTAGAAGTTTTCTGGTATCTGCTATATTTACGGAATTATGGCCTGGCAACACTTAACGATTACACCCTGTATATGTATCTATCTATAATATATATCGTCGCTTGGTACCCACAACACGAGCCTTAATTGTCCTTACCGTGGGACTAGGTCAATTTGTGTAAGATGTCCCAAGATATTTATTTATTATTTAAATAAATGCAAACGTATGCTCGTGGCCTGAGTGCGCGTCGTTTTAATTCCTTGGACGCTCGTCGCGCCGCCCAACGCTCGTCACTTAGGCCTTATAGGCTTACACCAAGGTGACCTTCGGCCGCGTGGCGACGGCAGTAAGAATACATTTGTCACCTCTTCCCGACAACTGACTTACAATTCATTTATTAAGGCAGTAGGGTCATCATCATCATAGTGGACACCTGTTTGCCCACTTGCCCAGCGGCCAATTATGGGCATTCCCTCCTAATGCTACCATATACATAGGTAATGGGAGAGACATGTGCCCAGCAGTGGATTGAAATAGGCTGATGATGACCTTGGAAGTTTCATTGACACTCGCATATATCATTATTTTCAATTAGAACTGAGTTACATTTGTTTTGACTTGAAATTATTCTGACGAACTGCAATCAACTTTATTTCCTGCCGAATAGGTAATAGTACATTACGACATAAGTGCAAAAAACATGAAATTCGAAACGAGTGGCGATGTTTTAAATCGATACGAGTTACGAATTTCCTTTTTGCACGAGTCTCGTACGACGTTTTTTAGTACAGATGGCCCTCCGAAGTTTTGGACCTGACGTAAAATGAGCCACTTCTCGCACTAGCGCTTAAAAAAGGCACCATCTGTACTAAAAAAATATGTTATATTTTTTTCCACATTTGATGCTGTTCTTCGATTGATTTGTAGTGTTTTTTCTGTAAATATTTTTGTCCAAAATACCGGGTTAGGGTTTGTCCATTAATCACGTCATACGATTTTAGCCTATTTTAGGCCCCCCATCCCTCATGGTGATATTTGGTGATAGTTTCAGGACCCCCTCCTCCCCTAGCCAATATGACGTGTAATTTATTGCCAACGTAAGTAGTCATTTAATACCACTTGAATTTACGTACTTTACTAAGCACATGTGATGGGAAAAACCTTTTTTGGCCACTACGAGGTCGGCGAAGTTTTAAAACTCCGTTCAGGATTTGACATCTGGCTATATTTAAAGTGTTTGAAAAGTACAGATTATTTTTAATTTTTTTTACTACCTACTGCTGTTCAGCAGAGAGTAACAAAAAAATATACGTGATTTGTCAGATGACCCCCCCTCCCCTATGGTGATAATTGGTGATTTTTCTTGACCCCTCCTTCCCCCTATACAGAATGACGTGATTAATGGACAAGCCCTTACATACCGGGTAAAACACCGGGCAACTCTCCAGCGAAGGCGTCATTGGTGTGACAGAGACAGATAGTCGATGGTTACCTTTATCGAAGTTCGCGGTACGTCACCATTACCAAAACTGTTAAAAAAACAATTACAGTATCCTCGATATTATTACCTCTCTCACGCATTTCTTCTACAGTTTCATTGTGTACTAGGGCAACGCTTACAAGAAATAAAATAACGCGTAATAAATTCATTTTGTCAAATTATATATGTGACATTTCATGACCTATTAGTTATTTCTGAAAAAAGTTGTGTTGAAATGTTAAAAGACGAGCTTAATTTCTTGCTAATTGGCTATGTAAAGTTTTCCGAAGGTAAGAATATTATATTTTTCCTAACTAGTGCGCAAAAACGAACTTTGCGCACGCTTCGCGCGCGGTAAAGGTCTCTTTTTGACACACTTGTTATGAAAAAAATTGTCCCTTACACGTGCAAAAACTTTTCACCTTTCCAACTTCTTTTCTTCTTCTTCATATCTTTCTTTTCCAACTTTCACCCTAACCGAAAAAAAAAATTCCCGCACTAGTTAGGAAATATACTATTTCCCTGATAGCCGTCGTCTTAAGGTTCAAGAAAATGCGGCTCTTTTATTTTTATTTCCTATAAATTTGTAATATTCTTTTTTTGATTAAGTGAGGTGACATTGGTACAGTTTTATAGAGCCTAATACGTTCGTCTGCAATTGGTGTAATGCACAGATAAAATATAGGGAAGATTCCGTGTATTAAGACATACCTGAAAAAACTATTGTCATCCTTTACCATCTCAGTATGTATTCCATAAGGAAAAAGAGACAAACAAGGTAGTTCTACTCGGTCGTGAATTATATCACCGACTCCATTTTCTTAATTTTTCTTGAACAATGCTACCAACCTGACTAGATAAAATGTCATTACTATTAGTGTTGTCCAGTCTTCATCGTATGCTTTTATCGGCAATAATAATATTTTTACCAAATTAGGTAGCGATGAACAGTGCGAATAAACCTTATTTCCTACCCAGAATCACGATCTTCTGCGATCCTTAATATGTCATGATTTCTAAATCTACACTTTAGGATAAAAATAAAATCACAAAATTAATGAAATATTTTCTTTAATTAAAATGTCAAATGTCATAAGAAGTGTTGTCTAAAACGTATGCCACTAGTTGGCGCCACTTAGCGGTAAGGTCCCGCTAAGAAACACAATTACCTAGCCTCAAAGAACAACTAACTAGAAGAAGGTCATTTTATTTTTTTACATAATTTTATTAACTTGTACAAATCATTTAACCACGAAACTATAGGCGCTCTGAGAATTTAGACAAGTTTCTGGACCTGACGCCTCAGTGCTGCCGCCCTGATGAACGGCATTTCAGAAAACCCTCATTATAACATGTTTTACGGAACTTATCATCCCTTAAAGCATACCTAACAATTTTCGTATGATGGCTTCTTTATAATTAATCAGTCTACACAAGTATCACATGAGTGTCATTATTAAACTAAACTTACTTTACTTTCTGGTTGACATGACATTGGATGATTACCAAATATGGTGGGTACTACGTCAGAATGTAATCACTTCTGGGTACGCCCTTGCCTGAAACAACAGCTTAAAAATGTGCGGAGCATATTTTTGAATACTTTTTAGGGCACCAGTCGTCTGCCTTTTTGATATTTTTGACCCATATTAGCCTTTGTTCAGTGTCCTGTGGAAACCTGTTGGAAATTAAAAACATCGATTCATTTTCTGAGTTGGCTATCAATAGATTTATCGATATCACGATCGATCGCTTAAGTACAACACTATGCAATACAAATATTTGAATCCCACTATTTATAATTACATTACGAATGCAAATACGAATGGTTAATTCACAAAGCTACACACATGTATCCGGCAACAAATATTGAATAAGATTTTCAGTTACTTTTACCTTAATAAGGTTCGAAATTTTAAAATTCAAGTCAAAACTAAATTACCGGTGAAACGTAATGTCTTTATTTTGTTCATTCAGGTAACCCTGGCGGTTTTTACACCATGGAACCACACAAGTCATCACTTTTATCACATTCCGTGCACTTATCGAACAGAAATATACATGAAAAGCTTTATTTTAATCACTTTTACTATTTGCGGTTTAGGTGCACTAGTATAGCCAAACAAAGATCGTTGACAGGCATTGCTGGCGTCACCCACAGATATAATAGACTCGGTCTATTAAATTAATAAGTCTATGGTGTAATGAAACTAATGAAATAGAAAAAAATCTGTGTACGTCAATGTCATTCGTGTCATTCATTCATTTTTTTTCTATTTCATTGTACTTGTTGCGGACAAAAGCTTTAGGCTCTATGTATTTATTTATTTTGTTCACATTTATGAGAACACACATAATGATAATGTCAGAGAGTCACAACTCGAATAGTAAATTACGACACAAGTGCGAAAAGCACGAGTTACGGATTTCCTGTTTTTCGCAGAGCTTTTTGCACGTGTCTCGTACGACGTTTTTTAGTACAGATGGCCTTTCGACGTTTTGGACCTGACGTAAAATGAGCCACTTCTCGCACTAGAGCCTAAAAAAGGCACCATCTGTACTAAAAAAGATTGTTCTTAACTAGACTGGTGTGCGGCACCAGTAGCGCCATCTGTATCGCACGACGAGTTTCCTCTTCACTTGTTGCAGGAGCTCAGGGCATCCCGCAGCAACCTGGCTTCTACTGGAAGGGGGTGTGGCTGCCGCTCTGCGTCACCTTCGAGCCGGGCACCGCCAAGTCTGTCTAGTAAGTGCTGCGTTTGTCACGCTTATCAGAGAGTACCATCAAAGCCCGAACGATGGGAGCAAAAAGGGACTTTTCACTAGTGTTTAATTAAATATCGACTATTCCATCGATATCCACCCAAACCAACATTTTTAAAATTAAACATTTATTGATCAAACTTATTATCTTTCCCTAGTAGTTCACTTTTTTCCAGATATCAGATTAATTAAGAATGTTAAAGTTGAAACGCCACGTTTTTATTCAACACTTTCTGATATTTATTGTGAACAACTTCGCCTTGAAAAGATGTTAACTTAGTAAAAGCAGGTAATATGTATTATATAATACAGGACCTGCCTAGACTTTTTGCTCATGTTAATTATTTCTTATGCCGTTTGAATATTTTCTATTACTCGTAACTTAGCTGTATTACGTACATTATTATGTATTTATCAAGTACTTAAAGACATAGATAACAGTTATGTCGATGCTTAATTTTGTCAATTTCTCGTTCTTTCTTCTAATCTTACGATTATGTTACTATCAATACTCCTCCAATATTTGTTACAAATTAATCGAATACATTCTAAATTAGATTAATTTACAGTTTAGAAATGCTGGACCGCAGCGAAGCGCCAACGATACAGGATGGATACGGAATCTCCGTCGCGTACGCCTGTCTTATGGAGATCATCCGGTCTATCGCCATCACTGTCGAGGGCGAGGAGTACTTCCGGTGAGTGACAAGGACGCACTGTTCGTTCAGTCATATTATTAGAGTATCTTTAAATCTCGCCATGCCTTGAATTCGACTTACCACATTAAGGGCTCGTTTCATCCCTCAAATATATCCTCGTCCTGCCCAATGTGATTTATAAAGGACATATTCGATGGTTTAGAACAAAAGAAAAGCGATTATATTTTCGAACTCATTAGGTTTCAATTTCAAAATCTCTAATTTAGTATACGGGCAGGACGAGGCTATAAATTTCAAGTCTGGGGAAAAGCGTAGCGATAATTTTATCTGACGATGTAAGCATCGAAATGTCCACCTTAGGGCTAGGCTAGACATACGGAAACTCAATATTGGTGAATAAAATTAAAAACATAAGTGAATTGGTAACTGTCGTTACAGTCTTACCTCCTTATTCATAAACGTTTGCTAACTTAACAAGCCGCTAATAATTGTTTGTCCCTTTTCTCTTGTGGACACATTGTTAAGACCGAAAGGACACACAATTATTAGCGGCTTGTTAAGTTAGCAAACGTTTATGAATAAGGGGGGTTATGCATTAACCCTTCTGTCAGTTCATTTAAAAAAGGGTAATTTTTTGGGCGCGATGGATTTGGTACATATGTAACAAAACAAAAATAGCAACTGTTTTAGTGACATAAATCGTTTGCCATTATTTTATTTAGATGACCTTTAGATAATATATGATAATATTGATAATATATTTTTTTAGGTTACAAGAATTATATGCTGATACACAGAATGAGGGTGAAGAGAAGGAGATCAATTCGAATAAAAATGGAAATCATGAGAAAGGTATTTATTTAAATCTGCACTAGCGAATAATTAATGATCGGACATCAGTAGTCTTTTTGCGAGGAACATATAACATGGATATGACTTTTGTTTCTAACAGAAACGAAGAGTGAAACGAAAGAGTTGACGAACAACGTCCGCAGCGAGAACTCAGACCAGAACTCCAACGTGGTGGAGCCGATCATAGAGGACGTGGAAGACAAGGACAGGCAGCTTAAATTGCAGGTTTGTGTGTCTGAGTCTAATTATAAAACTAGAATTTACCCAAGATTCTTTGGTACATTTCACGAAAAAGTCTTCGATTCGATAGCTATAAGGTTCGATAATGTGTGGGGTTGAGGAATTAAAATGTTTTTACGTGTAATCACAGCGACTGTTTATTTGCAACTGTCTTACATGCGCATCAGTATACAATGAGAGGAACATGCATGCTTGTGCGTCTATCCGGTCAAACAATTCTACTTTGTCGGGATCGTGACGTCTATGACAGCTACCTTAGATATATGTAGAAAGTGCAAGAATTCTCTATAAATACAAACACCCGGTTATAAAATTAAGATGCACCAAAAAATGTATTCGTAACTTTCTTAGATGTACGCGAAGAACGTCGTCACGAACCCGACATTCTTACGTAAAGCACCTTTTGTGTTTGAAGTGGTGGTATTCTAGATGTCATTCTGTTTACAATGGTAAATATTTTTCTGTCTGTTATTGCCATGGTTACGGTCACCTGAGTCACGCTGGTTTTATACAAAATTATGCTATTTAGCCACAGATAGAAACAGTTGGAGGCATTTCATAAAACGCAAGTGGAGTCACGATCCTCAGCATTGGAGGAACGATTAAGAAGAGAGAGATGCTATTTGATCTATGCAAACATGCATTTTTCTGGTGTCAATAAACGCTTTTCTTAATGGGCCACATACAAACATGGACTACATGCATATTTGCATAATTTAATTTTACATATAACCAGCGTCACTCGGGTGACCGTAACCAATGTAACCATACAAATTATTTATTTATTATTTTTTTATCGCGCGTAAGAAAATCTTATCTTACGCGAACTTATTGCCTTAAGGCATTCTCTGACAGACAATTTCGAGGCGAAGTAGAACGATTGTACAGTCAAGTGCAAAAATAAGTATCGAAAGAATCCGTTCATAAATATGTTACGACGTTCTTATTACACAGAATTAGAGTGCACTGGGACATATTTTTGAACGTTTTTGTATACCCCTTATTTTGTCTTCGACTGTAGGCGGTCTACGAACAAATAAAATATGGAAGCCGCACGCCATACGAAGTTGCCTTTCAAAAACGGTCCTGAATTTTAGTTGACACGTGTCCCCCCTCTTCAATGCATCACGCTAATGCATTTCAATATCAACCTATAAAAACTTAAACCGCCATTTAAAAATAGTTGTGATTGGTTCATCAAAGTTTTGATTTTCTGTACTCTATAAACATTTGTTAAAGGTGTTGCGCCGAAATATGTGCGGTGTTAAAGAAAGCGCTATGTCCTGCCCATCTTGGCACAATTGAACAATTGTTTTTGGGGGTATTTTTGAGCTAGCGTTAAACGTCCATGTTATAGGCGGTGTATTTTTAACAAAGTATATTGTGTATCAACACCTTAAGCACATGACAGACAGGAACGGTCTCATGTTACAAAATTTGAGGCATCACGACACCAAACCCGATAATATATGACGTTATCTGGGTAAAGGGACCTTATTGACAATGTCGCTTACGTCTCGCGGCGTTATATTTGTATACAAACTTACGAACATAACGCCATAAGCGCCATAAAAAAATTTGGATCCATTACAAGAATCCTGTTACGCGATCCCCTTTTTGCCTTATCTCATCGTACAGATTTAAATATTTGTTCAATATGCCATAATAATGTGACTCATTTTATCGTAGCTCCTAAAGTCATCCTGGTGCGGCTTGGTATGGGGGCTGTCGGTGCTGGCGGAGGCGAGTATCGGCGAACTGGAGAACATCCTGCGCGCCATACAAACCTTGGCCAGGGTCAGCGGGAAGGTAAAATACGATTATTATTTCACATGTTCGTCCCAGGTACTCTTTAAAACGTTCGAAGCCGGTGACACAACGTATATAAGGCCCTAGTTTTTCTGGCCGGCGACCGGGGATCGACGCATGTCCGCCGCCGTCGAAGTTCGAATGTTTCTTAGATAAAAGCACTATACATGCCTCGGCGTGAAAACTGATTCCCGACCTCGTTACCTATCCGGCCATATACCAACTTGGCCGGAAATGCTCATTTTCCCGGCCTCTGATGTAATGTAATATATACGACCTAAGTTATATTTTTTATTTGCTTATTTGGCACATAAACCGTAATTATATCATTCAACTGTACGATATACAACAAAGGATTTTGTGTGACACGTATTGTTTTTTTTCTGCAGCCATCTACCAATCATTCAAATTATCATTTTACAGAAAATATAATTGTACACTTTTTATATGAATGGAATGATCAGCGTAACGTCGGGGATAGTGTAATACGGTGTTTCCGGACCGATACGACCTTCAAACCTTCAAGAAAAGAGCGTACTCCCACCTTAAAGGCCGGCAACGCATTTGCGACGCCTCTGGTGTTGCGGGTGTTCATGGGCGACGTTAATCGCTTTCCATCAGGCGATTCGTCTGTTCGTTTGCCACCTATAGCATAAAAAAAAAAAAAAAAAAAAAAAAAAAAAAAAAAATCTAACAAATTCAATTAGGGTCAATTTGAGTGTCAATTGTTTGATATTTGAACTCTATCTGTTTTGGTAGTAACGCGGTATTGCACTATCATCATCATCATCAGCAGCAGCAGCCTATGATAGTCCACTGCTGGACGTAGGCCTCTCCTATTAACTATGCGTATAGACGCATTAGGAGGTAAATGCCCATAATCGCCACGCTGGGCAAGGGTATTGCACTATCCCCGACGATAATTACTTAATAAATAAGGCAAACAATAAAAAAGGAGAGTGCTTTATTCTGTGACGCGAAGTTATTATATTGTTACCACATATTTATTGATTTAAACTTTCAGCATTATCACTCACATTCAGGTCAGGTCACACCAAATGCGTGTGCGTGGCGTATGCGTTGTAGGGTATCTAATAGTAATAGTACATTTCGATGCAAGTGTAAAAAAATTTTTTTCGACGAGGGTGAAAGTTGGAGCCCGAATGAAACGAGGCGACAATCACCCGAGTTAGAAAGAAGTTTTTACACGTGTATCGAACGACTTTTTTCATAATAAGTGCCCTAAAAAGGGAAATTTCTGCACTAGTTAGGAAATAGTACATTACGACACAAGTGCGAAAAACTCGTGTCAAAACATCGCCACTCGTTTCGAATTTCGTTTTTGCACGTGTCTCGTACGACGTTTTTTAGTGCCGATGGCCCTCCGAAGTTTTGGACCTGACGAAAAAATGACACACTTCTCGCACTAGAGCCTAAAAAAGGCACCGTCTGTACTAAAAAAGTCATATTAGCGTGTTTAGTAAAACGGTGTGCCATCTACTATGACTTTAAATATAACGTGCACGCCACGTGCACTTGCAAGTGCTGCATACGCAACCGGTGTAGCTTGTAATCTGGTGCCTTTAAAGACAAATGGACTTAATCGCGTTGAATTGCAGGTTGGTACCATGATTATGGTACAGTCAAGGGCATTAATATATATACACTTCTCCATACTGATCCCTTACAAATGTGTCTATATATTAATGCACTCGACTGTACTTAAAAAATGTATACAATTCAAATTTTTGTAGGTGGGCCACACGGTAGGGCGCGACGCGTGCATCTCCGCCCTCTGCAGGGCGGCGCTCCCCGCCCAGTACTGCGTGCCCGCCCTCGGCGCCCTGCCCTGCCCCTGGCGCCGCGACCCCACCCCCGCCCCCGAGCAACCCCGCCACCAGGTCGTGTGGGTCGGCACCCCACTGCCGCAGCCCGCAGGTACAACTACTAGCAGGTACTAGCGAATCAAAACTCAAGTAATAGGCATGATGACTGGCAAGTCAAATCAGCATCTTTTTTCGAACTGTCAAAACGATCACCACTATGGAATTTTATATGAAATACTCAAAAGTGACGTCACGTTTGAGTACTGCCAAATAACCTACTCTTTTAAGTCCTTTTCAATTTATAAAATAGAAGTTCTGTACAAAAATTACTGCAATCTACGTCTTAGTAATAATTTCTTCCTGTATTATGTCGTGCATAATGTTAAATAATTTATTTTAACTACAGTCATCATCCCTATTGCATATGTAGTGGTATCGCGTATTTACAATGTATTGTGTGCTATTGTGTGTGTTTTATCGACTCATGTATTAGCATTATTCGACTAATAGTAAACCTAATTGTAAAGATACAAGGTTCACTTTAAAAGTGTTGCTTTAGTAACACCACTACAAATGCAATTCCATCTTCTCGATAATTCAACTATACTAGCGAATCAAAACTCAAGTAATTCAGGATGGCGGCCTTTTCACGGAATATTTTAGGTACGCAGTGGCGCAGTCAGCAATAATGGGCATACGTCATGTATAGTCAGCATGGTGTGTATTGGCTACATTGACATTTGAATACCTATTACCAAAACATTGTTTATAGAGAATAAGAGGTTTGTGATATTAATAATAGTCTTTATTTTCAGATTACAAGATCCATATTTGTTAGTACACACTTATGCTATAAATTGTTAGTAGTAGGTACAAAAATACAATTGTGAAAATAAATAATAATAATAATAACAAAATAATTTAATTAATAGCATCATAATATTTATCTTTGACAAACAATAAATTAGTAATTGAATTATACTCTACTGAAATTACCTATTCGTCAAAATTTGATTCCAAATACTCAATATTTATGTACGGCTGACGCCTTTAAACTACCCGTTGATCCTCGAATGAGTAAAGTACCAAATCGTTCTGCTCACAGGCCAGCAACAATCCTTCGTGATGGTGACCTCCCGTCACGTGACCGCCATGAAAGCTCTACTTCTGGCAGCCCAACGCGATGGTGACAGCATCCAGCAGGCGTGGCTGCCGGTGCTCACCACCCTGCAGCACCTGGTGAGTGATGGTGACCTCCGTTACACAAGAAGGGCGCTCTATCCAACGCTGATTTTAAGATTTAAGTCCCTTTGTCATTACTATCTCAGTCCACTGCTAGACATAGGCCTCTCCCACTAAGGAATCGCATCACTGAACGCATCAGAAGTTATAATCGCATTAAAAAATAAGTACCTACCCTACTCTAACCTGGATAGGTTCGTTAGATACCTTTTATCCCTTAGAGCAGAAATAGAAGACCCGCGCAGCGGGGCTTCGTCGACCAGTTCCCAGGTCTAAATCACGTACTAAAATTTTTTGGACAATTGTATAACCTAGGCCCCCTTTATGGCGTCCGCCCACTTAGAGAAAATAGCTCGCAAATGAATCATTTTAGGTATTTTGACTATTGGGTATTTTAAATGTTGGCGCATATCGCCACGCTGGGCAAACAATTATGATGACGTTGCTGCCTATTATCAATCCGTCAGTAACACTTCAAACCCTTAGTCGACTCTTATACCGACGGGAAGAGTTGGGGTGGTGATAAATGTATTCTTACTGCCGTCACCACGCGGTCACACGGTTTGTCACTAAAAACGTCCCAACTTAAAAAAAAATACTATTTTAGTACCCGAACGGGTATTCTAACTTATATTTATTGATGGAACTAACCTAATAATGTTTGACAGGTATGGATTCTGGGCCTAAAACCTTCGACGGGCGGAAGTATGAAGGCTTCTCGCGCAAGCGCAGACGCTAACGCTGTCATGAGCACTTCCGCTGTCATGGCGGACCTGCCAGGTAAGTTCGACAAATTAGTGGTCGAATTTATTGTTGTGATTTGGTTTTATTTGCGGCTTCGCTATTTTTCTCTGATTTATAATAGGTAGGTAATAAAACTTATAAATAAATGTTATAATCTCACAGTAAGTAATTTCACTGCAATAGCGTGTATACAAAATAAATCTTAATTATTTCATAATGTCTTAGTCTGGTTTCTAAACTCTTGATAATTTAACAAAATAAGTCGCCTTGAATCTTATTTAAAAAACCGGTGAAGTTTGATTCGGAATCGCGTACAAAGGGTTCCTTAGCATTAGCAGCAAATATAAAAAAATACTGTTAAATCAACTGATTTCAAATACTATAAGATATTCATTGATGAAAGTGGTGAAACTAAAAATTTATGAAAGAAATTAATATGCATCACGTCCTTTTTTAGAATGGTATGGTAGACCACGTAGTATAAGTAAATAGAGAAAACAGTTCACTTAAAGAAAAATGCCTTCTTGTAACCTTTATATAATGTTGAAAGAAATTTCCATTGATACTCCGAAATACATCGAAATTACCATTATGTATGGAGGGCTCGACCCCCATTTTTTTTGGTATCAGCGTAATTCGTCCCATTCGTCATTCCTTCATTTCTTATATCCGTCTCATTCTGTGTTCGTGACGCATTCTTTATTTGTCTCGATCGCTATATGTCCCTACCGTCTCAAGTCCAATTATGTAACCTGTCCCTTTCTTAATTAGTCTTTTTCGTTTTTCGTCACGGTCTTCCTAGGACTATGTCTTTGTTTGTCTCTCTCGTTTTTGGTATCATTCGCACTTTATCTTTAGTCACTTTCGTTATTCGTCTCACTCTTTTTTTGTCTTTAGTGGTAACTCGTTCCGTTCTTTTTTGGGCACGTTCGCTAATCGTCCCGTACTACGTAGGTCTTAGTTGCTATTCATATCTCCTCCGGATCGGAATTGTTAAACAAATTGAAGTTTAGGGGACATGTACTGAAGTGTTATTTTAAATGTGAAACTTCATTGAAATTAGATGAAATTATGACGGTCACTCGGTCAATGAGATATAATTAAAAAAAAAATTAAGATTGACGGAAAAAGATGGTTACAAATAGTGACCGAGACGTAAAACGAATGTAACGAACTTAGAATTAGACTGAAAATGAATGAGACTAATCACGAATGTGACCAATAACGAATGCATGAAAAAAACTGAGACGAATAAGTGAATGAGACCAAAATCGAAAGGGAAAAATTAAGAATGAGTCATAGGAAGACCGTGACGAAAAACAAAAAAGACTTATTAAGAAAGAGACAGGTTACATAATTGGACTTGAGACGATAGAGACATATAGCGATCGAGACGAATAAAGAATGCGTGACGAACACAGAATGAGACTGACATGAGAAATAAACGAAAAACGAATGGGACGAATTAAGCTGATACCTTTTTTTTCCTATTTAGTATTCATAATAATCATAATTTGTTGTTGTTGTTGTATTCTGGCCATTTTCCGCAACTCGACATCAAACGTGCCTATTGTTGCGTGGTCCCAACGCTGGCCTAGTACTATAATCATAACTTTGAAGCAGTTCATATAAGACATCATTATCTTATCAAGTTTCATTACCGTGGGACTGGGTCGATTTGTCTGAAATGTTCCAAGATATTTAGATATTTATTATTGTAGCACTTACAATTTTCGAGAAAATCGGTTGTGACAGATGGACATACCGACAATACCTACATATAAGGGTCTATAAAAATCTATAAGGGTTCCGTATTTGCCATCTTGGCTACAGTACCCTAAGAATATAGTTGTACCAGGTAGGTACTAATAGTATTGTGTAGCAATGCATGTGTTTGCAGGTCAGCAACTCCCAGTAGCCGAGTCTCTCGGCGTCATGACTGGTATAGATACACACTTTATACAAATAACTATGTATTCATATCAAACAATTCACGCTCTGTTATAAATGTTATCTAATTGGCATACAAAAGACTTGATCAAAAATTGTTAGTAAAAGGTTTATAAAGTACGGTCGCCATCGAATATATCAGACTGGCCAAGGTGCTCACAAGCATCTGACCAGGCCTCATTGTCGTACCTAAAAACTTTTTTATTTTTACGTTTCCTACTGGCGCACGGATTATGCTAATTAGGCACTGGTCTCACCGCGAGCTACTAAGCTATGAACTATCGGCTATAAACACGAACAAAAGATACGCACTCCCGTCTAAATAAAAGAGACGCGGCGATACTCGCCCAGCTATCAGATATCACCGCCGGGCGAGTATCGCCGTGTCTCTTTTATTTATACGGGAATGCGTATCTTTTGTTCGTGTTTATAGCCGATACCTAGTTCATCGCTTAGTAGCTCGCGGTGAGACCAGTGCCATAGGATGCTTCTTATTTTTGCAACTTTGTAGGCTGTTCGAACCAATAAAGGAGCTCTTTGCTCTCCCGATTGCAATTTTCTATGGCGCACCCTCTCATTTTGTTATTTGATAAGTAAACCATATTTGTTGTTTTTTTTTTCAATTATTAATATTATTATAAACAAAATTAGGGGTCGCTACCAAAGTAATAAAAAAACGACTAATCATTTTGCCTTTCTTGAACTTCATACTTCGGTAGTGACCCCTAATTTTTGTTTATAATAATTGAAAAAAAAACAAATATGGTTTACTTATCAAATAACAATTTAACAAAATGAGAGAGTGCGTCATAGAAAATTGCTATCGGGAGAGCAACGAGCTCTTTTATTGGTTCGAACATCCTACAAAATTGCAAAAATAAGAAGCACCATAATGCTAATAAATCACTGCTATTTTTGTTTGACTCCGTGCAATTCCCTATATACTCGTAATATATGAATCTATAATTATTCATAGTTTTATATGGATACATACAATGGGGGTTTTAGCTTGTGTTCGTGCACAGGGATTGCTGGCCATTTTGTGTTACCTTTCAAACTGCGGCTTGCCATCTACTTAAATTTCTATATTTTTGAGTATTTCTCATTAAAATAATTAGGAGACTTTGATTTATTCATTTCTAACTGGCTATCGACTATTCTGCACTCTGTTACAAAACTTTTCTGTTGTATAATGCTATTTACTCGGTTTATATACTAAACTAACTTAGCTATGCATAAATGCTTGTGTTCTGCCTATATTTATCATTATTTGAAACTGACCTAATTTATAAAATATTGACCAGGATATTCAGAACTCGACAGTCCTTTCCGTGACAAGATTCCTCATTTACTTTTAATTATACTTCTATATATAATATTTGACAGGTTCAGTAAAAAATATACCCTGTCAGTAAAAAAAGGCGATAAATTAAAATTTTACTTACATTTTATGAATTGGACAGACTTTATCTTTTGTTAACGTTGTTCTGCCTAATATGAACCCTAAAGCCGGTAGAAAATGACGTTTCAGCTCAGTGAATCTACCGCGAAATCAGTAAATCGTGAATTTCAGGCATCTCTGCCACTCCAACGAATGCGTCATCAGTATGACAAAGGCAGACGCTTGAGACAATAATGGACAAATTAGTATAGGTCCTGTGCTCACCACCGACTGAAAGGAAACATGTCTCAACGAACGAAACGGCCTTACTTCGCCTTACGACTCTTACTAGGCCTTACTTACCCCTGCATTCATAGTCATTTATTAATAATATTACAAATATTACATGTCAAGATTAAGTCAAGTATTTAAAATTTAGAATACATTTCATCCAGTCAAACATACATATGTGTTATTAAATTACATTAATTTTGATCGTTTTAGACTATAAAAGTCTTTAACATTATAAAAAACGAGTAATTTCCGTAATTTGATCAGAAACGCATACGTTTTATACATGGGACGATCCTTGCCATAGTAAAAAGTCATCAGTTTATCAAGTTTTATGAAATGAGACATTTTTAATTTCCATCCCATGATTCTTATTAGAATTTCGCGGTAGTGCTACACGTAACCTATATAACAAAAAAAATCTAAATGTAACTTTACAAAGTGCTCAATTACAGCATTGTCAGCCATGCTGTCAGGAGTATTCGAGTCCTCGCGGACCCTGGACGACGAGGCGCTGCACCATCTGATCGACGCGCTGTGCAAGCTGTCGAATGAGGCCATGGAATTGGCCTACTCTAATAGGGTACGTCAATGTAGCACATGTGACATGTTAGTGAAATGAGGTTCATCATTGAAAAACAGAAAAATAATACAATTTTATAATTTAAGGTTATTTGAACTGAATTTGACATATTGAAATAATTAATACGAAGTTTACCGCCATTGATGAGCCTGATTAAAACGATATGCATATAACGATAAGTGTGGAAATCAGTCGCCATCCTAAATTTTTTCATCTTTGATTCAATCGTGTTGAAAATGTATATTGAACTGGATATTTTATTTTATTTATTTAAGCCTTTTTATTCTTTAATACTGTAACATGTCAAAGGGCCCCCTTTCCATGTTAGCAGTATATGAAACATAATAGTAATCTTTTTTAAAGTCGGTTAAATTCCACACTAGTGTCAGATGGCAACTGTAATAATTAAAATCTTTCTCATAACACAAGTACGCTTTGTCGTTTGAAATCGTAGATGAATTCTCGGAGAGCTTAGTCATTTATAATAAACCAATTTATTAAGACACTTAATTAATAGAATAATTTGAACCTTATTTCAATGTCATAGAGCTTGTATCGTATAAATTATTGTCTTAAAATCAGTTTGGTTTCTTGAATGTGACGTGATACTTAAAAAGAATGCCGCGCGCGAAAATATTCGTTACAAAATTGAACCATATTATAAAGTATTAAAAAAAGGGCGGACCTACGAATTTGCATTCATATAAAAAAAAACTAAAATGTTTATGATACAAACTATGGAGTCAAGCCCAATAGGCGTTTATAACTAGATGTGTTCACACCCATTGATTAGGTCAAATTGGACTTTATGATAATTAAGAAATACGATTTAATCTTTGTAAAGTTTAAACGGAGTTATGAAATTCAGTATGGGTTTTCAAAATACCAATGGTATGCTAGATGACGTGAGTAGGGAAGTGGGGAAGGGGTAGTTTAAAAGCGTGTGCACGAGCAAATTCGGGAGGGATCTCAGATCGGTTTTTGGCTTCTTGCGGAACGTTGGACGAAGTTCTCATAGTGCAGGTTTAGGTCATTCTAGGTTACCTGTATTATGTCCTGAAATATGGATTTTGCTAGTATCTTGTGATTCTAGTGAGGTCTGGTTTTGGACATGGTATAGGGAAACTAGTTGTGGGGTTTCGTTTTGTTATTTTAAATAATTTTGTGTTAAATTTTGTGATTTTAATTATTTCATTACTTGTTCTTTTGTGGTCCAGAATAACGCTAGTGTTTAATATTTTGAAGCAGTGTAAAGTTTTGTTTCGTGCGTAGAGTTGTTTTTAATTTTAGTAGATAGTAGCTATCTTGGTTGTTTATTGATTTGTGCCCAGGCAAGTGCTAATATTTAGAATATTGGTGAAGTTTAGGCTACAAATCAATAGGCTATTAAAAGTTGTAAATTCTTGTTTTCTACCAGTAGTGCCATTCATTAATTGTTTTCAATATGTGAAGTTTTGGTTTGGATTATTTTAGTGATATTTAGCACTTTAATGATCTAGATTGGAAGTGTCACATATTATAGTTATTTAGTGATAAGTGTTTTGAATTATTATGGGTTAGGGAGAACTAGTTCAATCCAGCACAGTTAGCTGGGCAATTAGAGAGAAAGAACAGGTACCAGAACGGTGACAACGTCGGTTCTTGCTTTCTAATTAGCGTTCTTTAGTTTAGTGTTGTAAATATCTGGTGGGTCCAGACAGTTACCAGCATTTATTGAGACTGGTGTTTTACCCCTAAGTGCCGGACGATTTGGAAAGTCAACTCTGATTTTCTAAATTAGCCAGTTGCTTAGTCCTTTTTATCTATATATTTATATATTCACATTTATTCGTCAGTTTGTTCCTTTTCTGTCCCAATCCCTATCGAGAAGGAACAAAAAGCACACGGGAAAATAGGGTGTTAGTCTAATGGAGTTTTCCCATCCGAAGTAGATAGCTTTAGCCTAGAATTTCCCATTGCACATCGGGAAATTACGCGTGTAAATTAAATGTGCACGACGGGGTGCTAGTTTGCGAATATTTCGGTAGAATAGTTGGATAGTGTAGCTGTTAGGGCTAGGAATATTATAGGCGTAGGTTTTGTAGGATTCAATTGATTTTCTAATTTTTGAGATGTATGAGCCATTACATATTTTCATCAGTTAGCTAGGTTCCGGTACATAATTATATGGCTTTTTAATTTGTTTACGTAAATTAATTACGGGTTTATGGGTTACATTTTAATGTACAATTAGCTAGGATGTAGGGTGGGTTTAGGGACAAGTTAGGATTTTATTACATATATTTATTTATGACACAAATAGACAAACCTGACATACTATTTGACAATTTATATTTTGCTCCTTGCTATTCTACTGGTAGTATTAAATATTGTGAGAAAACTAAAATAAATAACTCACAATATGTCGTAACGTTAGAAGCACTTTGTTTTTGAAAATGAAAAGAAAATATTTGTTTGCCCGTCTCTTAGCAGTGAGTACTAAGACTTCATTCTGTTTTCTATGGTTCTGTAATTTTCCAACACGACCTTAAGAATACAAGGTCTTACCTACTATCACAAATCATACTAGTAACGGTATGTAATTTTCAATGAGTAATTTACCCAGGCTAGATCGCAGTAAGATCGTAGTTTATTTTGGTCTGAAAGTATGATACAAAATGGCTACACCTACAGTTTGGATAATATTATTTCATTGAAACCAATACAAGAAATGTATTGCAAAAATTACAGAATTCTGGATAACTAGAGTGGATCTAATACTTCTGCTCCTACCAGTATTTTGTTATGTTAAATGTCCCTTTGCAAATCCTCTCATACATGACAAGAAATGTCACAAAATAATGACAGGAAGGACTAAAAGGTCATGTCATTATTAAGTTCCTTCAGAACTTTAGTGCCTTCAGCACGGGGGCGGAATCCTGACCTTGCAACTGGAAGATGGATACGGATGCTGCGGGGCGGGGCAGTATCTCTAACCCCCAAATAAAAATATTTTCATTATAAATTTAATTTAACTTCTTTGTTTATATTGTGACATGTTATTGGACTATTTTTACATACTTTACATCATTCTTTCTAGCTGACAAATTAACTATGACATAATTTACATCTGACATTTACCTTACCTATATTCTGACATATTATTTCTTAGTTTAAATGATTTCTTACACTTAGATTAAATATGCGTATTAAGATACTCAATTCTTACCTATATGCGAAAAGGATTTCGGTTACTGACAACGGACACAATGAAGGGTTTCTACATACACACTAACGATCATTTGGCCAATTTACTGATCCAATTCAAGATATTAACTTATTTATTCCGGATTATTTCATTATTAATTATTAATTCATAAAACAGTATTAGAAGTAGGTAATTAGAATTCTAGATTTTCTTATTAGAATTTTCAGATTTTATTTTTAGTATTCAGGTGACGTAGGTTAGGTGTAAGAGCGTATATATATATATAGGGGGGATTAGTTTATATTAAGGGGGGTGTGTTACAATTGGTGCCGTTTCCGCAGGATATTTATAGTGAATAATTTAGTTTATATTATTTTCATATTTATTAATTTTTGTTTGATACGTCTTTTGTTACCTCGATATTATTTTTGCTGCTATTGACTGTTACCAATGTTTCACCTGACTACATTGAGCTTAAAGTTCGTTTGTTTACGTTTTGTTGTTTTAGGTTTAATATGTTCCATTTATATTTTAATTTTGAGTTGCATATCTTGTTTTGGATCAAAATGTTGTTATAGTTGATATCTTTAGACTGTCGATTATAACAACACAATTGTTGCCGTGTAGACGGATAGCATATTTAGGTATGGAGTTTTGAGTTAATTGCTTATACGTTTCATATTTATTCCGAAAATAAATTCGTCAGTAGGTTTACATTCAATGCCAAGTTAATTATAGTTTTTACGTGTGTTTTACGCCATTAATTCTTTTTTTTTATGTATTTAAAAAAAAAATATAGTTGTAAAACTATAATCCATTTACTGAAAATAATTAGAATTTTATACACGGGGAGGCGTAACATATCAGTTATCTCATTTTGTTGGTAGGTTCCTAAAATAATTAAAGTCTTATAGACGGCGAGGCGTAAACAGTAATTTTAAAAATAGTGTATCAATTATTTTTTAGTTTTTATAAGATTCAGATATTAATGTTAACTTATTCGAATGAACTATTAATAGATTTGAACTTTCAAATTTGAAGTTATCGTGATATCGGGTACGGTTAGATTGTTTATAAAAACTCGTCGCGACGACCACTTGACTTATTTCGGGTCTGCTATTGTTTTTAGTCGTTCAAATCATTCGCTCATTATACAAAAAAGTGTTACGCCGAACCACTTGGAACTCAACATGAGTGTGCTTTTGTGAACATGGTATCGCCCAAAGAATTATTTGACTGTTTTATTTTTTGTTCGTTATGGTAGGTATACTCTTACTAGGAATTTGAATTCTAAAATATTTTGTTTTTGTTTTACATATTTGGCATTGGATTATAGGAAGTAGCGTATCGCGGTATTACATTAGGTATTTGTTTTACTAAAGTGAAGTGTTGGTCAAGTAGGTATTATTCCATACGGCTACTGTAGATTAAGTTAACGTATTTTTTATTGCATTTTATTTGATTTAAGTAGCCAGTAACAAATTACGAACGAATACATTACAGTGATTAACATGTGCTTTTATATATTACATTTATACAATCTTAATTTTACATTTCTCATTTTACGACCACTGTACCCAGCATTTATGCAGTGCAGTTTTTATGTAGGTTAGTTTAATCTTTTAATATGTCGCACAATTTGTTTTGGTAGATTACTTTTTACGAAATTTTGCATTATTGTAGCAAAGTTTTCAATCGTCAGTTGAGCGCCTATTATTACTATTTTTAAAGTTTTACTTATGCGAAAAAAAGACGGGTTTACAAATAGTGTGTTAAAAGTTGTTCAGTTATATTGAACAATGTTACTACAATAGTATACTTTAATTATTTGTTTGCTTAATTTGAAAGCAATTGTCAACACAAATCATGAGTGGTTTAAAACACTGTTCCAAGTAAGTTAACAAAAATAGAACAACGTTGTAGTTTACAGGAAAATATTTTTATATTATTTTAGTCAGATAATTCTTTCAATATACACAGTGTATACCTACCTTAAGTGAAGCGCGTAGATTTGTATTTGCTAGAAGGTACTGACATTTCACTCATTCGAGTTATTTATAATAATCATTAAGTAGGTAAATACGTGATTGATTTTACTGGAGTGGTATTGGTATCTTCAGTGTAACGAAATATCCAAACTTGCCATTTTGTTAACTTGTAAAATATAATACTGTACAAGTAGGACTTTGTTTCTTTATGGTTTCTAAAAAGGTTGATACCTATCGTAGTAGACTAATATACCTAATCCATTATGAATTGAAAAATAATCATTAATACTACTATTACGGGATTCGTTTAGTACGTACGTTAGTTTTATACAATTAATTCTAATGATTTTACGGGCTCACAGCTAACCTTATTGTAATATATTACGATAATTATGTATGTATGCGTAAATTTTCAGTAGATATAGTATTGATATACCAACGGATAGTTAAACGATTCCTTTATTTCTTTGCGGTTTCGAAAGGAATATTTTGAGCAAACGACGTAATTATTTTTCTTACTCATCTAAAAAGTACTTAAGTATTAATAAAAAAAGAATATACGTTAATTTGTTCGTTAAACAGTTGTTTCAGTTCTTATTCAAATATTATTCAACCAATAATTTATCTACAGAAAAAAAAATCATACATTCATAGCTTATTACAAAATTTATAGTTTTAAATATGTATTAGAAAAAACAGTAATATTGTTCACTTCCATTCTGTAAGGCTTATTTTTGCGTTTCACGTCATCAGCCTATCTCAGTCCAGTGCTGGATATTTTTGCGTTTGGTATGTTGAAATTTTAGACTTTGACAAAAAAATAATATTGTGTGACTACTACGTAATGAATTCGGTACTCTCATTCATAATGTTCAATAATTAATACGCAAAATAAATAGAATTCAAAATAATAATTACGATAGTGAGTTAATTCAAGTTACTTTTTTATTTTAAATAACATAAATTATACTTCATAATTTTATATTCATATTACATAAACTGATTAATTATTTTCTGTGGATTTATGTACTTTGAGGATTTGAGTGTTTATTATTAATGTACTGACCTCTCCATATATTTTTTGTGTCGAGTAAATGAACCCATAGTGTATGTTTTTTAATTTTTTTCAACACAAAATGACATAAGTACTATTTACACTTGGTTTATATTATGTAGTATTTTTCAATATTATTTGGATGAAACAAAATTGCAACATTACTTGAATACATTGATCGTATGTTTGCTAACAGTAAATTTGTATCATAAAATTTACGCATTATTCAATTATTTTTGTTGCTCTTATTTATTTTTAGCAAAAATTAGTGTTAGACATTCAGGGATGTGTGAAAAAAAGAATGAAGACGAATAAATGTGACGAATGTTACACTACAAGTTAGTGTAAATTAGTAATGCATGTTTTTTATAAAGGGCCCTGAGGAAATAACATTAATAATTCTTACTTTTTTAATATTCTGACTGGAACACTACACTACACAAGCGAGGTAATACGGTTGTTTGGAGTTAGGTTAGGCTCGAAAAAAAAAAATAGAGCACATTTGCAGATTTATAGCTGCCGCCATATTATCTCCACACTACACACAACATCGGTATAGAAACTCACACACCCGTCATTAATGGGACGTCATAGTACTTTCATCATATGGAAAAGCATAATGCGAAGTGAGTTTAGGAAAATGCTTCATAACGGCAAGTAATACTTCACTCATTTCGAATCTATTTAAAGATTACTTGTGCTTTTTCATTGGTCAGTACTATTTTCTCGTTTTATTTTATAACGAATACTTAACTTAGTTACTTCATTTTGGTGCTTCGTTGTAGAAGCTCAGGGTTAAGCAATGCTTAATCTTTTGTATTAACGTCCCGTTAATGATATACATGCCCCAGACTAGGAAAGGCTTTTTGAAGATTTAAGTCGTGTGTTATGATGTTGGAATTAAATCTTTCAAAGATTGTAACTCCTCGAGTGGTATCATATACTCCTTGGCAAAAAGGTTCAGTCTTGTCTTAATTAGGGATACGTTTGAATCCTTTCTTGGTCGGCAGGCGCGAATTGGATGCTAACCTAGTCGATACAAGTCGGAAGCTCTCGTATGTATCACTCGGATCGGTAGAAGACTAGCACAACTTCTATTTTCTTTTTGAGGCAAGGTTGACTGGTTGCGTTTTTGATTGTTTATTTCTAACATGACTGAATTTCTAAACTTATTCTTTCAGAAATGTTCATTCTTCAGTTTGGTTTAAACACACACCACACACAGCCGAAACAAAAAAAAAGGCTAACACAGAAGGGAAGAATGTTAAAAAGGTTCTTATTAGTATTTAACCGATTATTTTAATAACGTTTGTTTCTTTAATTTGATTTCTTATTTCTTTTGCCTATTTCGAAAATTTACTTTCGCAAATATATGATTTATATATTTAAGCTACAGCAAATTTTGGGAGGCGATTGTAACATGTCAAAGGGCCCCCTTTCCATGTTAGCAGTATATGAAACATAATAGTAATCTTTTTTAAAGTCGGTTAAATTCCACACTAGTGTCAGATGGCAACTGTAATAATTAAAATCTTTCTCATAACACAAGTACGCTTTGTCGTTTGAAATCGTAGATGAATTCTCGGAGAGCTTAGTCATTTATAATAAACCAATTTATTAAGACACTTAATTAATAGAATAATTTGAACCTTATTTCAATGTCATAGAGCTTGTATCGTATAAATTATTGTCTTAAAATCAGTTTGGTTTCTTGAATGTGACGTGATACTTAAAAAGAATGCCGCGCGCGAAAATATTCGTTACAAAATTGAACCATATTATAAAGTATTAAAAAAAGGGCGGACCTACGAATTTGCATTCATATAAAAAAAAACTAAAATGTTTATGATACAAACTATGGAGTCAAGCCCAATAGGCGTTTATAACTAGATGTGTTCACACCCATTGATTAGGTCAAATTGGACTTTATGATAATTAAGAAATACGATTTAATCTTTGTAAAGTTTAAACGGAGTTATGAAATTCAGTATGGGTTTTCAAAATACCAATGGTATGCTAGATGACGTGAGTAGGGAAGTGGGGAAGGGGTAGTTTAAAAGCGTGTGCACGAGCAAATTCGGGAGGGATCTCAGATCGGTTTTTGGCTTCTTGCGGAACGTTGGACGAAGTTCTCATAGTGCAGGTTTAGGTCATTCTAGGTTACCTGTATTATGTCCTGAAATATGGATTTTGCTAGTATCTTGTGATTCTAGTGAGGTCTGGTTTTGGACATGGTATAGGGAAACTAGTTGTGGGGTTTCGTTTTGTTATTTTAAATAATTTTGTGTTAAATTTTGTGATTTTAATTATTTCATTACTTGTTCTTTTGTGGTCCAGAATAACGCTAGTGTTTAATATTTTAAAGCAGTGTAAAGTTTTGTTTCGTGCGTAGAGTTGTTTTTAATTTTAGTAGATAGTAGCTATCTTGGTTGTTTATTGATTTGTGCCCAGGCAAGTGCTAATATTTAGAATATTGGTGAAGTTTAGGCTACAAATCAATAGGCTATTAAAAGTTGTAAATTCTTGTTTTCTACCAGTAGTGCCATTCATTAATTGTTTTCAATATGTGAAGTTTTGGTTTGGATTATTTTAGTGATATTTAGCACTTTAATGATCTAGATTGGAAGTGTCACATATTATAGTTATTTAGTGATAAGTGTTTTGAATTATTATGGGTTAGGGAGAACTAGTTCAATCCAGCACAGTTAGCTGGGCAATTAGAGAGAAAGAACAGGTACCAGAACGGTGACAACGTCGGTTCTTGCTTTCTAATTAGCGTTCTTTAGTTTAGTGTTGTAAATATCTGGTGGGTCCAGACAGTTACCAGCATTTATTGAGACTGGTGTTTTACCCCTAAGTGCCGGACGATTTGGAAAGTCAACTCTGATTTTCTAAATTAGCCAGTTGCTTAGTCCTTTTTATCTATATATTTATATATTCACATTTATTCGTCAGTTTGTTCCTTTTCTGTCCCAATCCCTATCGAGAAGGAACAAAAAGCACACGGGAAAATAGGGTGTTAGTCTAATGGAGTTTTCCCATCCGAAGTAGATAGCTTTAGCCTAGAATTTCCCATTGCACATCGGGAAATTACGCGTGTAAATTAAATGTGCACGACGGGGTGCTAGTTTGCGAATATTTCGGTAGAATAGTTGGATAGTGTAGCTGTTAGGGCTAGGAATATTATAGGCGTAGGTTTTGTAGGATTCAATTGATTTTCTAATTTTTGAGATGTATGAGCCATTACATATTTTCATCAGTTAGCTAGGTTCCGGTACATAATTATATGGCTTTTTAATTTGTTTACGTAAATTAATTACGGGTTTATGGGTTACATTTTAATGTACAATTAGCTAGGATGTAGGGTGGGTTTAGGGACAAGTTAGGATTTTATTACATATATTTATTTATGACACAAATAGACAAACCTGACATACTATTTGACAATTTATATTTTGCTCCTTGCTATTCTACTGGTAGTATTAAATATTGTGAGAAAACTAAAATAAATAACTCACAATATGTCGTAACGTTAGAAGCACTTTGTTTTTGAAAATGAAAAGAAAATATTTGTTTGCCCGTCTCTTAGCAGTGAGTACTAAGACTTCATTCTGTTTTCTATGGTTCTGTAATTTTCCAACACGACCTTAAGAATACAAGGTCTTACCTACTATCACAAATCATACTAGTAACGGTATGTAATTTTCAATGAGTAATTTACCCAGGCTAGATCGCAGTAAGATCGTAGTTTATTTTGGTCTGAAAGTATGATACAAAATGGCTACACCTACAGTTTGGATAATATTATTTCATTGAAACCAATACAAGAAATGTATTGCAAAAATTACAGAATTCTGGATAACTAGAGTGGATCTAATACTTCTGCTCCTACCAGTATTTTGTTATGTTAAATGTCCCTTTGCAAATCCTCTCATACATGACAAGAAATGTCACAAAATAATGACAGGAAGGACTAAAAGGTCATGTCATTATTAAGTTCCTTCAGAACTTTAGTGCCTTCAGCACGGGGGCGGAATCCTGACCTTGCAACTGGAAGATGGATACGGATGCTGCGGGGCGGGGCAGTATCTCTAACCCCCAAATAAAAATATTTTCATTATAAATTTAATTTAACTTCTTTGTTTATATTGTGACATGTTATTGGACTATTTTTACATACTTTACATCATTCTTTCTAGCTGACAAATTAACTATGACATAATTTACATCTGACATTTACCTTACCTATATTCTGACATATTATTTCTTAGTTTAAATGATTTCTTACACTTAGATTAAATATGCGTATTAAGATACTCAATTCTTACCTATATGCGAAAAGGATTTCGGTTACTGACAACGGACACAATGAAGGGTTTCTACATACACACTAACGATCATTTGGCCAATTTACTGATCCAATTCAAGATATTAACTTATTTATTCCGGATTATTTCATTATTAATTATTAATTCATAAAACAGTATTAGAAGTAGGTAATTAGAATTCTAGATTTTCTTATTAGAATTTTCAGATTTTATTTTTAGTATTCAGGTGACGTAGGTTAGGTGTAAGAGCGTATATATATATATAGGGGGGATTAGTTTATATTAAGGGGGGTGTGTTACAATACATAACATAATACATGGAAAATAATGTAAAATGTACAATTCATTATTAATTTAAATTATAGTAACAAAATTATTTAAAATTTATATATCAAACAAAATGCACATTTAAAATAATAATAATAATTTAATTTTAAGATTGGAACTGGATATAATTTGTTATAAATCATGAAAAAATTACAGGACAGTTTTTTTATCCATTTCGGAATTTACCTAATAGTGAAAGATGTCCTGTAACATTCTTTTCGCAAATTATGTTTAATGTGGGGAAGAACCAAATTAAATTGTGTATTGTTTTCAGGAGCCGTCCCTGTTCGCCGTAGCGAAACTTCTGGAAACAGGACTTGCCAACATGCATAGGATAGAGGTCATGTGGAGACCTATCACTAACCATTTGTTAGAAGTGAGTGCTCTGTATCAATCTAAGATTGAAAAGTTAAGATATTTTATTAAATACTCGTGAGGAGTGTTCGGAAATGATATAGTTTGTTTATTAGTTTCGATTAAAATAACTTTTCTGCCCTCGGGCCGGCAAGCAGCATTTTGCCGGCCGGTGCGCTAAACTAAGTTGCTGCCTTGGCCTACAATTACACGTCATCCGAGACATTTCCCACTTCAACGGCCTTGGCATGTAATCTACTATTAAAGCGCCTTAAGATTGCGATTATCTATAAAATTATGAATTCTAATTAAACACTTTTCCAGCTGACTCGTATGCCCTTGTGTTTCACCAATTTAACCCGAATATTAACTTACGAATACGATAAAAATGTGACTCTAAGGACTACTTTGTCAATATAGTATCTGTGAGATAAATGTTGCTCTTTCCTTTTGGTTTTCATGAATTGAGAAATGGATAGTAGACTAAATTTAGTACGAAGAAAATACAAATAGCAAACTCCTTGGCGAAATCATACATGATTTTCCCGACACAGTACTCTTAAAATCTTTTTAGACAATTGGACTTAGGTACCCTTTTTTTCTCGTACAGGTATGCCAACACCCCCACATACGAATGCGAGAGTGGGGGGTGGAAGCGATCACGTACTTAGTGCAGGCTGCGTTCCAGTACCACCACAACAACCCACATCTAGTTAACGAGGTTAGTGACGTCATTTTTTTTTCTATTGTCTTCCTCTGTGACATACAAATGCTTACCTGGTCTCCCGCAAAACAGGCCGAGCCTAGTGTGAGGACTCCTGGAACTTCGGCTTCTAACTTTTCATGCACTTATGTACAGCAACCTTTGTATCCTAACTCTTTGTGTATCTGTGTAATAAAGACATTTTTATCTTTTTTTTTTATATGAAAGAAAGTTCCAGACAATTAAATATTCCAATGAATTTTGAATTCATAGTGTAGGTTTTTTTTTAAACCTTTTTATAGGCCTCTGGCCGGCTAGAAGCTAATGTATAAGACAGACAAAAATACATTTAGAATTACCTTAGTAGCAGTCAATAGAGTTTAAAACCAAAGTGACCATTTTGTTTTGTATTCAGGCCATTTTTCCGCAGTTCGACATCAAACGTACCTATTTTGCTTAGTCCCAATGCTGGTCCAGTACTTGTAAGGGACTTCACATACACCGTATTGAATTTCTTCGCAGTTCGCGTTCTTGACTTTGACTTTGACTTTGACTTTGACATTATCGCGACGGAAGGACGAGTAGAAACAACAATGATTATGCTAGATTTTGTATTTGCGCTGAATTATATTTACATTAAAATAACACTTTTAGGGTATTCTTCACTTGAACTTGGTATTGTTTACTCCCATAAACTTGCCGAGACGACAATTAATAACAGTAAAAGCACCGAGTGTTTGGACAACACTTTTTTTCTAATTGAATACACGGGAGCAAATCCGACCGATACCATTGCTTATACGGGAAGTTTGATTCTGCCAGCTCGTTCCGATTACAGTTGGATTGTTATCGTCAGCTAACACAATGGCGAAATAAAAACGCCGAATATTTACCCAAAATTGGACTGGCCTAAAAAGTTTACAGTAATTTGAAGAATTTTTATTACCCCTAGGCCCGAGAACGCCTACTCCTAGAACCCCTCTCGGAACTCTGCGCCGTCCGACACTGCGACGTGCGAGCGAGGCAGCTAGAATGTGCCGCCCGTCTCCTTCACTCCCGCGGGGAACAACTCGGCGCGGCCTGGCCGCTCATGATGGAGATCATCTCCGCTATATCCTCGCAGCACAGGTAATCAGCATAAACAGCATAACCCCAAATAGATATTCTACCGTATTTTGTCCGCGAAATCTCCGACCTTCGACAGGACTTCGAAGGACAGAACCTTATGTTTTACTTATCACCAATTAGGAGACCAAAGAGCTGTTGCAGCATTATATTAGAGACATATTTTGATTGATATCCACAGTTGTATAATAGACGAATGAAGCATTATGCGGAAAATGTTGCTTTGAAAGACAGAAGGAAACGCAACACTACGTACAGACCCACAAGGCAAAAATAAAACAATAGTACATTAAATCAGAGGCCGGGAAAACGAGGATTTCCGGCCAATTTGGTATATATAGATAACGAGGCCGGGAATCCATTTTCACGCGTGCTTTTCTCAAACATACAAAGAAATACATAAAAAATAATTACAACGTAGTCGAAATTAAAAAAGAAAAGTTACTTTGCAGGCTAGTGTTATGAAATTCTATTTCTATCCCAGTGAGTTACTGCGCCCTAAAAGCGATACTTCCGAGTCTATTTTAAGGAACATAAAGACAATAAATATTTCAATGCATGTTTGAGAAAAGAGTATTAATGAAGGTGAGCAAATTCTTTACACTTACACAATGACATTAAATAATAAATGGACGCACAGAGCCAAACAAAAAAACCAAGAAAAGTGGCACTAAAAGTCATTTCTATCATGTTTCATTTGAAGCTAATAACGCTCACTTACAATAAACTATAATAAAAAAACTCAAAGAATAAAAAACTTTGTGAAGTGAGCAATAAGTGTCAAATTTGTGAACAACACCGCAAAATAGTAGAAACTTTTTATGTTTAAGGAATAATGATGCTATACCGTAAGGTGACCAAATGTCAACTGTCAGAACTGAATAGCGGAGCAAAAGGACCGCAATATTTACTTCTGCAGCCCATTTTTTTGAGCTGTTTGGGGATCCTCTTATATATTCTAAATCAATGCACTTACTTTTCACAACTTTGTTTCAGCGAGCAACTAATCCGCTCAGCGTTCCAATGCGCCCAAGTGGTCGCCGGTGACCTGCTGGGCTGCGCCGGCCCACGCTGTCTCCGCAGGGTCCTCACAGCGGCCGCGGCCTTCGCGCTGCAAACCCGGGACCTCAACATCAGCCTCACGGCCGTGGGGCTCATGGTGAGCCAATAGTCCCTCTCCTCGTCTCTACTGCTCAGTACTCTAAAGGGTCCCTGGGACCTCCTGCCTCCGGAGGGTCCTCACAGCGGCCGCGGCCTTCGCGCTGCAGACAAGAGACCTCAACATCAGCCGCACGGCCGTGGGGCTCATGGTGAGCGACTAGTTCCTCTCCTCGTCTCTACTGCTCAGTACTCTAAAGGGTCCCTGGGACCTCCTGCCTCCGGAGGGTCCTCACAGCGGCCGCGGCCTTCGCGCTGCAGACAAGAGACCTCAACATCAGCCTCACGGCCGTGGGGCTCATGGTGAGCGACTAGTTCCTCTCCTCGTCTCTACTGCTCAGTACTCTAAAGGGTCCCTGGGACCTCCTGCCTCCGGAGGGTCCTCACAGCGGCCGCGGCCTTCGCGCTGCAGACAAGAGACCTCAACATCAGCCTCACGGCCGTGGGGCTCATGGTGAGCGACTAGTTCCTCTCCTCGTCTCTACTGCTCAGTACTCTAAAGGGTCCCTGGGACCTCCTGCCTCCGGAGGGTCCTCACAGCGGCCGCGGCCTTCGCGCTGCAGACAAGAGACCTCAACATCAGCCTCACGGCCGTGGGGCTCATGGTGAGCCACTAGTCCCTCTACTGCTCAGTACTCTAGGGTTCCTGGGACCTCCTGTCTCCGCAGGGTCCTCACAGCGGCCGCGGCCTTCGCGCTGCAGACAAGAGACCTCAACATCAGCTTCACGGCCGTGGGGCTCATGGTGAGCCACTAGTCCCTCTACTGCTCAGTACTCTAGGGTTCCTGGGACCTCCTGTCTCCGCAGGGTCCTCACAGCGGCCGCGGCCTTCGCGCTGCAGACAAGAGACCTCAACATCAGCCTCACGGCCGTGGGGCTCATGGTGAGCCACTAGTCCCTCTACTGCTCAGTACTCTAGGGTTCCTGGGACCTCCTGTCTCCGCAGGGTCCTCACAGCGGCCGCGGCCTTCGCGCTGCAGACAAGAGACCTCAACATCAGCTTCACGGCCATGGGGCTCATGGTGAGCCACTAGTCCCTCTACTGCTCAGTACTCTAGGGTTCCTGGGACCTCCTGTCTCCGCAGGGTCCTCACAGCGGCCGCGGCCTTCGCGCTGCAGACAAGAGACCTCAACATCAGCCTCACGGCCGTGGGGCTCATGGTGAGCGACTAGTTCCTCTCCTCGTCTCTACTGCTCAGTACTCTAAAGGGTCCCTGGGACCTCCTGCCTCCGGAGGGTCCTCACAGCGGCCGCGGCCTTCGCGCTGCAGACAAGAGACCTCAACATCAGCTTCACGGCCGTGGGGCTCATGGTGAGCCACTAGTCCCTCTACTGCTCAGTACTCTAGGGTTCCTGGGACCTCCTGTCTCCGGAGGGTCCTCACAGCGGCCGCGGCCTTCGCGCTGCAGACAAGAGACCTCAACATCAGCTTCACGGCCGTGGGGCTCATGGTGAGCCACTAGTCCCTCTACTGCTCAGTACTCTAGGGTTCCTGGGACCTCCTGTCTCCGGAGGGTCCTCACAGCGGCCGCGGCCTTCGCGCTGCAGACCAGGGACCTCAACATCAGCCTCACGGCCGTGGGGCTCATGGTGAGCCACTAGTCCCTCTCCTCGTCTCTACTGCTCAGTACTTTTTTTTTTTTTTTTTTTTTTTTTTTTTTTTTTTTTTTTTTTTTTTTTTTTTTTTTTTTTTTTTTTTTTTTTAGTTTATTTAGGAAACAAACAGTCACATACAAGTTTTGACATATGATGAAGGTATACTCTAAAGGGTTCCTGGGACCTCCTGTCTCCGGAGGGTCCTCACAGCGGCCGCGGCCTTCGCGCTGCAAACCAGGGACCTTAACATCAGCCTCACGGCCGTGGGGCTCATGGTGAGCCACTAGTCCCTCTACTGCTCAGTACTCTAAAGGGTCCCTGGGACCTCCTGTCTCCGGAGGGTCCTCACAGCGGCCGCGGCCTTCGCGCTGCAAACCAGGGACCTTAACATCAGCCTCACGGCCGTGGGGCTCATGGTGAGCCACTAGTCCCTCTACTGCTCAGTACTCTAAAGGGTTCCTGGGACCTCCTGTCTCCAAAGAAAAAACGACCAAAATCACCTAATGTCCGAGGTGGGGATCGAACCCACGTACTCAGCTTTCGCAGCTGATGCCTGTACCCCTCGGCCACTCGGTCTTAGCAACCACCGGTCAAATTTCAACGGCCGTGGGACTCATGGTGAGCGACTAGTCCCTCTCCTCGTCTCTACTGCTCAGTACTCTAAATGGTTCCTGGGACCTCCTCTCTTCGCAGGCCCGTGACATAGAATAACTAATAGTACTGCTTACGGAAAATTTACAAAAGCAAATTCATTCAAGTTCAATCAATTCAATTCAATCTTCTTATAAATACAGGGTGTTTTTTATATCATTAGCCATATTGCAATATGTGTTGGGTAAAGGCGTAAAAAAATATTTGGTAAAACAAAAATAATCCATTTTTCATTATCCTTTTACCATCTCATAACTGCCAAATCAGATTGGAAAGGGTGTTTGAGTTTGCAACTTTAATTAACCCGCATAAGGTAACTAATTCAATGCGTCATAACGTACGTAACAAGTTTCCTACGCGTGGTGGGGAATGGAGGTGGAGCTTAACTTGCAGGTAAATCCCACGAGACAGCATTATCAGTCTATCGCATACAGTACTAATAATGAGGGTATTTTGAGTTGCGCGCCGATCTGAGGGTAGTTTGACTCGAGCGCGTTAACGCAAGCGCACTCCTTCTTTGTTTACAGAGTGCTGTACAAATGGCACATGGCATCTTGCGATCAGCCGAGCCAGCATAATTTGACCTCAAGAACGGAGTAACTTAAATGTTCCGTCATACAAACGCGTACTGGTTTACCTCAGATATCGATTCTAATGCACTCTCTAAGCAAATTGAATTGTTGATGACGACGAGCAGGTACAGGTAGGTATGCGCTTGGGCAGTTTTAATCAAATGACAATCGTGTGTGCATGTAGTTAGGACATTTTATTCATTGTTTAGTGCCGATGGTGGGGTGAGTGACGTCGGCTGATCGGTGCTTGTGATGAACTCCTGATTGGCTAAGACTTGACTACTCAAACCTGCTACCCTTTTGTCTGCCATCGAATCGCACGGATTGAAACAAACTTGCCTAGTGACCACAAATTATGTTTTTGCCGGATAAAAAACGGGAAAAAAGAAGTGTCACTTTTTTTTTCAAAAATGTTGTGTACTGGTGATCGCAAATGACATATCCAAATTTGGCTAACGACATAACAAACACCCTGTATGTTACGATGTTCTTATTACACCCAATGAGTGTGCCCTGGGACATATTTTTGAGCATTTATTGCCACAGTGATCGAAAAAATCTGGATCCTACTGATCCAGATTCCTGGGACCTCCTGTCTTCGCAGGGGCCCGTGACATAGAATAACTAATCGTACTGGTTACGGAATATTCACAAATGCAGTATTCATCATTAAACTGTCCAAAAGTACCAAAATAATATGCTATCTACATGCGAACATGTGCCGCTTACTCTATACACGCTCATACAAAAAGTCACGAATGTGATATATTATTGGCCGGTACTGTACATCAAAAATTAGGAACAAAACATCATCTCACACAAAAATCACAACTGTGTCACGTTTTTTAGGGACACAAAATAAGACAACGAAAAGAATTTTGACCCATGTATAGAAGGAATCTTTTTATAAATATGTTACGAAGTTCTCATTACAGCGAATTAAAGTGCACTGGATCATATTATCAAGATTTTTTGCCGCCTAAGTCGTTATTTTCTGTGCTATAACGAGTGATGTTTCGAAGTGCAATCAACTCAATTCCGTCAAGAACTCTTAGAAATTTTATGCTAAAGAAACTTACAAAATTAGTGACTTTGGTGCTGATTAAATTGCCTTGTCCACAGTGGAACATATCAGACTACCTGTACCACAACCGAGACAAACTGACGGTAGCTCTGGCGAACGATGCGGCCATCTGCCCCGAGGTGCCCAACCACACCGAGCTTCCCCCGCTAGACAAGCTGTGGATGTGTCTCTACATCAGACTCAGTGAGTATCATATCACGAGATACCTAAGGAACGTGTCTTAGTTAATGTCTATTGATTGGAAGAACATATTTCGCGGCAATAGGGTTTCGGCGAAGTCAGATAATAATGTATAGGCATCTGAGTTTTATCGCACGGTAAGATTATACAGGATGAAACATGAGTCGTGAACAGTAATACGTTTTTCCCACATCCACATGCTACTTAAAAATGGACAAGTTATATAATAATTTTTGTATTTTTTTGGGTTTTTATGTGTTTGTATTTTTTGGCTTTAGGATATCCAACAGGATTTTTAAAAACACCTTAAAAATTTGAAAAAGCCACAAAAAAATAAACATGACTAATTCTAAGTAACTTCTGGAGCATTAAATTGTTAGTTATTTATAATATTTATAGAGTTAGAAAAACGTATTACTGTTCACGACTCATGTTTCACCCTGTATATTATGGAGTTCATATGTACAGTCGAGTGCATTAATATATAGACACATTTGTAAGGCATCAGTATGGAGAAGTGTATATATATTAATGCCCTTGACTGTACATTCAAGACGTAGGTACTTATAGTCATTTATTGATTTGGAAATGTTAATAAAGTCATTCTATGTACAATCGACAACACAGCTGTGAATACAGACAATGTGCCAGAAATATGTATACACACCTTTATGTCCAGGCAATAAAGTTCTGTTTACATATTTTTGGCACTTTGCCTGTGTTCACAGGTGTGTTGTTGATTGTACATACAGGTATCTCATGTTTCAAATCAAAGTATAGAAAAATAACATCATCGCATTGTAAATGGGTGAATTAACTTTTTTCTGTCTGTTGTTACCATGGTTACGGTCGCCTCAGTCACGCTGGTTTTATACAAAATTATGCTATTTAAACTATGCAAACATACATTTTTCTGGTGTTAATAAGCCCTTTCCTTAATGGGCCATCTACAGACATGCAGTACATACATGTTTGCATCATTTAAGTAGCATAATTTTGCATAATACCAGCGTGACTCAGACGACCGTAACCATGGCAATAACAGACAGAAAAAAGTTGATTCACCCAAACACACTACTGCGATCGCTAACCCGTTTGCTCAGCTTGGCGATTATGGGCATTTACCTCCTAATGCATACGCGGAATCCGAAGGGTCTTTGTCCTGCAGAGGATAGATATAGGCTGATGATGTGATATTTTATTGTACAGGTGAACTATGTACGGAACCCCGAGCGCCGGTCCGGCGAGCCGCCAGCCAGACGTTGTTCAGCTGTATCGGTGCCCACGGTTCACTGCTGGGCAAGCCCGCGTGGCGCGCTCTGCTGGCCGTCCTGTTTCCCATGCTGGACCAGGTACAACCTGATTTATTCAGCTGTCCGGGTCCTATGATAAAAAAAAGTAGAGTATGCTACATTTGTTTTTTTGCTCTCGGATCAAGAAACTTTAAATTTCAATCCGAATTTGGTAAAGTCCATTTCAAATACGAAGGCCTGATTCCACTTAACAATGTCATTAGGCGTCAATAATAGGATCAGTGATGAAAAAAGATACCTGGCCAGACTCTTTTTTAGCGTGATATTTTTTGCATACATCGGTGTACGAGTACGACACGTGCCAATTTGTAGTGGACCAATGAAATGATAAAAGTTTCGAGTGGCATCGGGCATTCGTATTTCAAATGGACTATAAATCAACACATTCTTAGACTTAAAAAAATGTGTGACATTGGTTTGGGGTCGTCGTTCATACGTATACGTTCAATAAGTATTTAAAAGTAGTAATAAGTGTTTCACTAAACTTTATTTCCACATATTTCTGCACAGGTCCAAAAGCAGTCAAACATAGCAAGTTCAGAGAAAGTGGATACAGGAGAACACATTCTAATACACCACACGAGAAACACTGCGCAGAAACAGTGGGCCGAAACACAGGTAAGCTTTTTAAAACTCTTTTCATCACACTTGCTGTCTAAGCGCGCCATTGCTTGCATGCGTAGCGGGAGTAATAGAAAAGAACGTCAAGATACGTCATAGAATCATATTTTGTCTTAAAACTTTTTTTTGTCCACAAGTGTGATGAAAAACATTGTATGCATCACGGTCGGTAAGTGAAATACTAACTCAAGTCATTAAAAGCCCTCCGCCTACGGCGTCGGTCGACTCTCGTTAGTAATTCCGTACTTACCTCCCTTGATGCACAATGTACTATTCATTACTTTGTGTGAAGGCTTTTAGCTGGTGGTAGGATCTCGTACAGGGTCCGCCGGGATAGCTACCACGTCTTACCCGTTAACCTGTCGCTAAATAGTTTCCCCCTTATTCATAAACGTCTGCTAACTTAACAAGCCGCTAATAATTGTTTGTCCCTTTTGCTCTTATGGAAACATTGTTAAGACCGAAAGGGACAAACAATTATTGCTTGTTAAGTTAGCAGACGTTTATGATTATGGGCGTTAGTCCTGTGATCCGGTTTGGGGGTAAGATAGCCGGTGTAATTACTGGCATAGAGGCAATCCATCTAAGTCCTCACGGTATGCAGCGCAGAACGTGTAGTTAATTAGTATAACCCGTTTATAGCGGGTTACACTAATTAACTACACGTTCTGTATCGCGGAAGAACAAAGCAATATTGTTCATCCTTTAATATGGACTTCCGCAAAGTAACGCCTGATCCAATTAATTACTGTACTCCATTTATTACTACTCACTTTCATACAATAAATTATTCGAATTTGAATAGATTTAATTCTTTTTTTAGGAAGAGCTGATAAACTTACATGGTTTTGTTAATTTTTTCCTTTTTTCCCGTTTCGGCTCTCACTAAAGTATCTCCGCAGGTGCTGACCCTATCAGGGGTGTCACGCGTATTCCACTCGCGGTTCCAGCTTCTCTCTACCGTGGGCGACTTCAACCGGTCGTGGGTTGCCCTGCTGGACTATATCACGGACTTCGCGCTGAGGAAGAGTCATGAGGTAAACATTATCACCTGGACCTAGCGTTTGGAAGTTTTGAATCGATTGTATATAATACATAAAAAAAGATTTCGTCGAATTGTAAATCTCCTTTTTTTTGAAGTCGGTTAAAAAAATGATTTGAATTTAAAATAATGATGATCCGTTTTAGGGCCGGGTCAAACTTCTTTTCGTTGTCTTATTTTGTGTCGCTAAAAAACGTGACGCAGTTGTGATTTTTAACCTACTTCAAAAAGGAGGAGGTTTACAATTCGTCGAAATCTTTTCTTTTTTTATGTATGCTCCCCGATTACTCGAAGACGCGTGGACCGATTTGAAATATTCTTTTTTTGTTTGAAAGGGTATACCTTCTAGTTGGTCCCATTGTCACCGAATCCAGATCTGATGATGGGATCCTGGAGAAATCGAGGGAACTCTTCAAATGTTGTAGGCACACATGACATTTTTCATTTATTTTCGAAGACTAATCAAGTATTTGCATCTAGTCATGAAAATCTTAAGTTGGTGATCTGATGATGGAAGGTACAACTCTTTAGCAATTAGGAGTTGGGGGATAATTCTTTAAGTATAACATATTTCGTGTATTTTGGAAGCTATTTGAGTATTTGCCTTTAGGTGGTCATCCTTTCATGTTGGTGAGCTGATGATGTAAGGTACAACTCCTTGGAGATTAGGAGTTGGGGGATAATTCTTTAAATATAACATATTTCATATATTTTGGAGGCTATTCGAGTATTTGCCTTTAGGTGGTCATAGTCTCATGTTGGTGAGCTGATGATGAAAGGAATAACTCCTTAACGATTAGGGGTTGGAGGATCATTCTTTGTATATAACAAATGTCATACATTTTCGAGATCTATTCAAGTGTTTGCTTAGCTAGTAGTTATGACATGTCGGTTAGCGGTTAGTGATTCTTTAAATAATATTGGCATGCTAAGTCTGTTACCTTTGAAATTGTTTTTGTATTTATATAAGTTCGCCAGTTCAGGTTTTATGGCCTACTACAGTGCAGTACATTCTAATTATAAGTATTTAGAGCATACTGAATAACGATTTTATATTTACACTACTAAAAAGCAAAAAATAAAATATTTTAAAAATAAAAATAAAACCGCCTTCAAAAATTCGCCCGAACTAAAAAGTTAAAAATAATTTTGGTTCCTACTTCTTAGGATTTCCTACCCAAACCTTTAAACCTTTTACCCTATTCATTGAAATAAAACATTATGGCTAGGTACCCTACAGATTTCTTAGAAGTCGGTGCCAAGCCGAATACGTTCATAGGTATATATTAGATAAAGCTTTGTAACTTACTGTCACTCCGATTACGCTTGTATCAACAGAATGGTCTGCCTCAGTCATTTTCATGAAAGCATAACCGGAGTGACAGTAAGTTACAAAGCTCTATCAAATACATATAGGTAAGTACTCGCGAAGTGAAAGAATCACTAACCGCTAACCGACACGTCACGTCATAACTACTAAGCAAACACTTGAATTGATCTCGAAAATGTATGACATTTGTTATATACAAAGAATGATCCTCCAACCCCTAATCGTTAAGGAGTTATCCTTTCATCATCAGCTCACCAACATGAGACTATGACCACCTAAAGGCAAATACTCGAATAGCCTCCAAAATATATGAAATATGTTATATTTAAAGAATTATCCCCCAACTCCTAATCTCCAAGGAGTTGTACCTTACATCACCAGCTCACCAACATGAAAGGATGACCACCTAAAGGCAAATACTCAAATAGCTTCCAAAATACACGAAATATGTTATACTTAAAGAATTATCCCCCAACTCCTAATTGCTAAAGAGTTGTACCTTCCATCATCAGATCACCAACTTAAGATGTTCATGACTAGATGCAAATACTTGATTAGTCTTCGAAAATAAATGAAAAATGTCATGTGTGCCTACAACATTTGAAGAGTTCCCTCGATTTCTCCAGGATCCCATCATCAGATCTGGATTCGGTGACAATGGGACCAACTAGAAGGTATACCCTTTCAAACAAAAAAAGAATGTTTCAAATCGGTCCACGCGTCTTCGAGTAATCGGGGAACATACATAAAAAAAAAAAAGATTTCGACGAATTGTAAACCTCCTCCTTTTTGAAGTCGGTTAAAAATAAAACCGCCTTCAAAAATTCGCCCGAACTAAAAAGTTAAAAATAATTTTGGTTCCTACTTCTTAGGATTTCCTACCCAAACCTTTAAACCTTTTACCCTATTCATTGAAATAAAACATAATGGCTAGGTACCTTACAGATTTCTTAGAAGTCGGTGCCAAGCCAAATAATTATGTTCACTTCGCGAGTACTTATATGTATTTGATAGAGCTTTGTAACTTACTGTCACTCCGGTTATGCTTTCATGAAAATGACTGAGGCAGACCATTCTGTTGATAAAAGCGTAATCGGAGTGACAGTAAGTTACAAAGCTCTATCTAATATATACCTATGAACGTATTCGGCTTGGCACCAACTTCTAAGAAATCTGTAAGGTACCTAGCCATAATGTTTTATTTCAATGAATAGGGTAAAAGGTTTAAAGGTTTGGGTAGGAAATCCTAAGAAGTAGGAACCAAAATTATTTTTAACTTTTTAGTTCGGGCGAATTTTTGAAGGCGGTTTTATTTTTATTTTTAAAATATTTTATTGTAAGAGAATGATGTTTTTTTACCAATTTTTGATGTATGGATTAAAATCTAGCGTGAAAAGAAATACAAGTGCTCCGGATTTTTTTTAATATACTGAGTTGAGACAGCAATTAGAAGCGTATCAGAGTGGTATGAAACAAGACAACGAAAATAATTTTGACCCAGCCAATTCAGTATTGTATTATGATCAGGAAAAAGTGTTTTTTTTTCTACTGTACCGCATTTTTTTGAAATTGTTTCAAAAAGCTAAGCTAGCTTCAAGTATTTCGTATTAAATCGACACGAGTTACGAATTTCGTTTTTGCACGTGTGTCGTACGACGTTTTTTAGTACAGATGGCCCTCCGAAGTTTTGGACCTGACGTAAAATGACCCACTTCTCGCACTAGATCCTAAAAAGTACACCATCTGTACTAAAAATATATTCAATATAGTTTGGTATACCATTGGGTTACTTATTCTACCCATCTACTCAGGTGTCCGTCGCAGCCCTAAAGTCATTCCAAGAAGTGGTATCTGCGGCCGGACGAGCCCTGGAGTCGTCGCCAGACACCGTCCTGCAGCAGCAGGTGTGGGGCGCCGCGTGGGCAGCGTGGGCTCGCATCGCGTCCGCCGTACCCACCACACCAGGTACCCTGCCTTTAGGAGCTAGAGAAGGGTCTAGAACTCTCGCTCAATGACATTAAATAATAAATGGACGCACAGAGACAAACAAAAAAAAACAAGAAAAGTGGCACTATTTAAAAGTCATTTCTATCATGTTTCAGTTGAAGCTAATAACGCTCACTTACAATAAACTATAATAAAAAAACTCAAAGAATAAAAAACTTTGTGAAGTGAGCAATAAGTGTCAAATATGCGAACAACACCGCAAAATAGTAGAAACTTTTTATGTTTAAGGAATAATGATGCTATACCGTAAGGTGACCAAATGTCAACTGTCAGAACTGAATAGCGGAGCAAAAGGACCGCAATATTTACTTCTGCAGCCCATTTTTTGGGGCCATTTTTTTGAGCTGTTTGGGGATCCACTTATATATTCTAAATCAATGCTCTCGCTGCATAGTAATAAGTGTAAGGCCTGTGTGGACACTCTGCTACTGCACGCTGCGTGGGCAGCGTGGGCTCGCATCGCTTCCGCCGTACCCACCACCCCGTGTACCCTGTCAATAGGAGCTGGAGACAGGACTAGACTACGAATAAATAAATTATGGAAGCCGCCCGCCATACTAAATTGCCTTTCAAAAACGGTCCTGAATTTTAGTTAACTAGTGTCACCTCTTCAATGCATCATGGTAATAAATTTCAATGTCAACCTATGAAAACTTAAACAAATAGTTGTGATTGATCCATCAAGGTTTTGATTGGCTATATTCTATAAACATTTGTCAAAGATGTTGCGCCGAAATATGCGCGGTGTTAAGAAAAGCGCCATGTCCTGCCCATCTTGGCATAATTGAATTATTGTTTATGGGGGCATTTTTGACCTGGCGTTAGACGTCCATGTTATAATTATATGGACGCAGGGACTAGACTTCTCGCTAAAAAAATTTGTTGTAAATAAGTTTTTTTTTTAATGTAGATTCGTTTTGTTCTTTGACGTATTTGATTGTATAGTGTGACGTTGACTTCCGGTTTTTAACAAGTTTGAAAAAAGCACTTCACACAAGCTTCGCCTGCGTAGGTATATTCGGGGGTCAATCACTTTTTTTATATTATTATACTGTCACGTCATCCAGGGGACAACAGTTGTATAGTTTGTTAGAAGAAAGTATATTGCGAGCTCTACTATCATGAATGGGTGACCATCATAGAAAGGCGACGTAACTGTCAAAAAAATTCAAATATTTGTAATTTTATATGGTATAAAACTGTGATTTTAAGGGTGACCCAGGAGAACGTAACCATGGCAACAAGTGACAAAAAACCGGCCAAGAGCATGTCGGGCCATTCTTAGTGTAGGTTTCCGTAGTTGTTCAAAAACGGCTGGGATTATTTTAAAGTATTCTATAAGCCCACTATTCATGATTTTTTATTTCATATTTTTCGGACCATATTTTTCATATTTTTTGTTTTTCTTCTGGAGCGATTATCTCCGAAAATATTGACTTAAGAAAAAAAGTTTCTTTCGAGACCCTTATTCTATTTTTGAAACCTATTCAAAGATACCCCACACTATAGAATTACAGCAAATAAAAAAAATCACCACCCCTTCACTAGTTGGGGATTTAAGTACCCGATTTTTTTTTAGTTTTTATCATACCACTTTGTTGTCATGATTAATATGCTGGTACAGGCATTGCAGATTTATAGTATTAACGGCCATTGAGCTATGCTGCGGACAGACGGACATGGTGAAACTATAAGGGTTCCATTTTTGCCATTATGGCTACGGAACCCTAAAAAGTGATTGACCCTCTGCCGAATATACCTGCGTAGCCTGCTACGTTTGATTTCCCGGCGTCTACAGTAATGTCCTATTTCTCCTCAGTGCCAGAGGATGGAAAGGCTGTGGACGCGTATGCGCCTTCTCTGAACTTCCTCACGACCCTGGTCCAGATCTTCCCGCTCATCTTCCAGCACATTCGACCCACGTGAGTACTTATCGTAGCTTTACTAGTTCCTTGGTGACTCTGAAAGTGGTGATTTTGTATTGTATTCTGGCAATTTTTCTGCAACTCGACATCAAACGTGCACAAGGTCATCAACAGACATCGAATTCCTTGGGGCAAATCTTCTTGACAGCTAGGGATTTCCTATGTCGATAAATTCATCTATCGATATTAGTTTTAAATACTAGTGATCACACAAAGTTTGCTTATAAAATATTTTTTTTATTAAAAGAGTACAAGCAATAAAATAACAACTAAATGTTCTCATTCTTATTGCAAACGTTCTTAAAAATTTACTCGTCACAATTAATTTCTTCATAACTGTCCCATCTTTTTTGTTGAAACTTAAACCCGTGCTAAATTACTTCAGGTTGCTTTCTAAGCAAGTCTTCTATTTTTTTAATACGTATTATTTATTTTCACTCAAAAATATAAAATGATTAAATATGTTACAATTAAATATGTTATGTTTGTACATAGTTACAAAAATGCATACAATGTTGGGGGCGGTCACTAGTGTGTAGAACTAGTATCGATAAATGAGTTTATCGATATAAGAAGTCCGTAGTTGTCAAGAGAATTCGCCCCACGGAATCCGATGTCTGTTCATCAAACAATAAAATAATTTGTGTTTTACATATGTGTTTGTCAACAGCTTCACAGCCCGAGACGTAGAGAAACTGGGCGCTTGTCTATGCCGCGTCTGCTGCGTGCAGCCCGCCCCCTGCGTGGACTCCCTCCCCCTCGCCCCCGCCAGCCTGCACGCGCTGCACGCTATAGACACCGTGCACAAGGTACACGCAGACAGCTAGGTGTGTCTGCTGCGTGCAGCCCGCCCCCTGCGTGGACTCCCTCCCCCTCGCCCCCGCCAGCCTGCACGCGCTGCACGCTATAGACACCGTGCACAAGGTACACGCAGACAGCTAGGTGTGTCTGCTGCGTGCAGCCCGCCCCCTGCGTGGACTCCCTCCCCCTCGCGCCCGCCAGCCTGCACGCGCTGCACGCTATAGACACCGTGCACAAGGTACACGCAGACAGCTAGGTGTGTCGTCTGCTGTGTGCACAAGGTACACGCAGACAGCTAGGTGTGGCGTCTGCTGTGTGCACAAGGTACACGCAGACAGCTAAACTACGAACTCGTGAGCAGGAACACAACATTTAATGAGACGAGAGAATGTTCCTCTGACCCACAAGGGAGGTGACATTCGCTGTGTCCCCACCCTCTCTGTAGACGTGGTTTGAAGTAAGGATCAGAACTGTTTTTTTTTTTTAAACCTTAAAATAACCCCACAGTGTCGTAACAGATGTGCTTACCATGGAAAAAAAATACTGCGAAAGACTCTGGTTGTCACGGGACTCGAACCCGCTTCCTCCGAGTTACCGGCTCAGCGTGCTCGCAATTACACGAGACGACCTTCCGTCGATCATAGCGAATTTATCCAATGGTATTGTGAATCTAATCACTAGCGACGTCTGTACTTAATGTTTCGAAGGTACTACAACCTTTAGCCACTCCTAAGACGTGTGCATCACACATTCGTCCGCAAATTCGGCAACTCTCCGTTAAAGTCTTGAAATAGCCCTATATTTTTTTAATAGTTTCCTACTATTTTAAATTACTATTTTATACTCTTTATATAGTACTCATTATTTTATGTAATTAAACAACATCATATTTTTAAATTACTCTATCAACACATTTTTAATTTGCTGGTAGTAGGACCTCTTGCACGTTCCGCCCGGATAGCTACCACCGTCTTACCCGTTAACCTGCCGCTAAATAGTTAGTACTGTGACTACTGTGTTTCGGTTTGGGGGTAAGATAGCCGGTGTAATTACTGGCATAGAGGCAATCCATGTAAGTCCTCAGGGTAGGCAACGCATAGGCGATTTTAGTCATTATGTCCATGGGCATCAGTTTTTGCTTTCCATCAGGTGGGCTGAGAGCTCTGTTATCGCTCAGTATTCGTATTTCTTTTAATAGTTGTCAGTTTAATGTTGTAGCTCCACTGTCTGATCAATACGTAATATTGTTGCAGGAAGCATTATCCCGTCACGAGCTGCTCCCAGCGCTGTTCTCCGCCCTCACGTCCCTCGCGCAGACCTGTTCCGGAGCCGCCAGGACCCGCTGTCTCTCCGCAGCCGCCCAGCTGTACCAGGCAGCCCCGGCCGCCTCCGCCGCCGCCGCGCCGCAGCTGCTGCAGGTGATGCAGCAGTACCCTCACACAGCAGCTGTACCAGGCAGCCCCGGCCGCCTCCGCCGCCGCCGCGCCGCAGCTGCTGCAGGTGATGCAGCAGTACCCTCACACAGCAGCTGTACCAGGCAGCCCCGGCCGCCTCCGCCGCAGCTGCTGCAGGTGATGCAGCAGTACCCTCACACAGCAGCTGTACCAGGCAGCCCCGGCCGCCTCCGCCGCCGCCGCGCCGCAGCTGCTGCAGGTGATGCAGCAGTACCCTCACACAGCAGCTGTACCAGGCAGCCCCGGCCGCCTCCGCCGCCGCCGCGCCGCAGCTGCTGCAGGTGATGCAGCAGTACCCTCACACAGCAGCTGTACCAGGCAGCCCCGGCCGCCTCCGCCGCAGCTGCTGCAGGTGATGCAGCAGTACCCTCACACAGCAGCTGTACCAGGCAGCCCCGGCCGCCTCCGCCGCCGCCGCGCCGCAGCTGCTGCAGGTGATGCAGCAGTACCCTCACACAGCAGCTGTACCAGGCAGCCCCGGCCGCCTCCGCCGCAGCTGCTGCAGGTGATGCAGCAGTACCCTCACACAGCAGCTGTACCAGGCAGCCCCGGCCGCCTCCGCCGCCGCCGCGCCGCAGCTGCTGCAGGTGATGCAGCAGTACCCTCACACAGCAGCTGTACCAGGCAGCCCCGGCCGCCTCCGCCGCAGCTGCTGCAGGTGATGCAGCAGTACCCTCACACAGCAGCTGTACCAGGCAGCCCCGGCCGCCTCCGCCGCCGCCGCGCCGCAGCTGCTGCAGGTGATGCAGCAGTACCCTCACACAGCAGCTGTACCAGGCAGCCCCGGCCGCCTCCGCCGCCGCCGCGCCGCAGCTGCTGCAGGTGATGCAGCAGTACCCTCACACAGCAGCTGTACCAGGCAGCCCCGGTGTCCGCTCCAGCAGTATCCTCACACACGAAGACCCAACAACTGGTACAGCAGTGGCAGGCAGGTGCCTGCCGCTACAGCAGGTGATTCCGAGGTTCGGAGCCGAGCAGTACACTCAGTTCTTATCTTATATTAACCTCAGTTCACAGCACGAGCGGCCAGGACCCGCTGCTCCGATGGATCTGTACCAGGCAGTTCCAGCATTTGCATGAATCCCTAGTACTAATGATGTTCCGTGAAAACCAACAGTCATTGGTTAAAGTCGTTGTCATAGTTCGAGCTCTTACCATTATTTCCGACCATCAAAACAAGGTTCCACATATTTGTCAGCTGATAATTCAGCATGGATATTTTTGAGACACCAAAGCACACCCTAAGAATTGGAGTCCATAATGTACAAAACTGCAAAAATCCACGGCCTGAGCTTGAATTCGTTCGTAAATAAACCATCCATTTATGCAGCTGGGTGAATATTCGGCGTTTTTATTTCGTCATTATGGTCTCGGCAAGTAACGAGAGATAACCCTAAGAATGTTATTTTAAAGTAAACGTAATTCAGTACCAATCCGACTTTGGATAAGTCCACATTGTTTATGTTGGACTTATCCAACATAAACAATGTGGTTGCTGCTCGTCCTTCCGTTTCGGTAATAATCGCAGAACAACATCGACGAATCCGAGCGGTTAAAACGTTCCTCGAAGAATCAGGTAATTGCGTAGAGTTTCGAGTGATACATTGTTAAGATAGTATTTGAATAAAAGTATTGTTCGCAGGCTCTCCACGCAGCTGCGAATAAGTCGATAGCTGACAGGAAAAAAAATATCGACACGCCAGATGACTCCTCGCAGATCTCCACCCTTTTGTTGCAAGTGAGTTTTTACACCTCGGTCGCTTATAAACATACGGTTTGACATACTACCGACTATGGTTTCTGCTCGAGACCGAACTCGAGACCAAGTCGAGATTCTTGGCTACATTCGAGACGGGAAAACATTTCAGGTGCTCGAGGTTCTACATCTTTACTTTTTCGCCGCGTACAATACCCCCGGTGTTTTTACAAACTATTTTTGCCAATTAACTCGACAACAGTGTCAACCACCGAATCATAAAGCCGCCAAAATCCAATCCAATCGAATCGAATGAGCAAGGCGCCAGCACTTTTAAGTCGTTGTTAAATAATCACTAGATTAAAAAAGAAAAAACTACTTCAACCCATTTCTCCTATGTTAAAATAGTACATTACGGCACAAGTGCGAAAAACATGAAATTCAAAACGAGTGGCGATGTTTTAAAACACGACCGACAGGAGTGTTTTAAATAAGAGAACGCGCAGTTACCTTATACCTCGAATTTTTAACAATGTTTTCCTTGAAAATTGTTGCAATAATAGTAGTAGTAAAGTAGTTTTTAAAAACAAAGTAAAAAAGTTCCTATTAGATACTCTCACATAGTCATTTTAATTTTAGATTTAAGTGCTAATAGAGTACAAAAAGTTAGCTGTTAGTTTTATATTGCTGGTGGTGCATGCTAATAAGTAATTATAAGTATAAATAAGAGTGCTTAACCTCGCCGTTAAACTTTGGTTTGGCGAAATTGTAGTAGTAAGCATCTTTGTATTGTTATTGTAAATAAATAAAAAAAAAAAAAAAAAAAAATCGACACGAGTAACAAATTTCGTTTTTGCACGTGTCTCGTACGACGTTTTTTAGTACAGATGGCCGTCCGAAGTTTTGGACCTGATGTTAAATGACTCACTCCTCGCACTAGAGCCTAAAAAATAAACCATCTGTACTAAAAAAATAATTATCTAAATCGGTTGACGTGATATTGAGTTATTCTTATTTGTCAATTTGTCGTGCACACGCTTAATGCAAATTTATGACTTATATGGTTTTCTCGTGGATGCCATTGTTAGAACTTGACCAAATTAAAATGAAACCAATCGGTGAGTATCAGCTTTCCAATAAAAAAGAATCATCAAAATCGGTTCACACAGGAAGTTCGGTTCGGAAGTTCTGAGGTACAAACAAAAAGAAAAACATACAATCGAATTAAGAACCTCCTCTTTTAAAGTCGTCCTTTTGAAAAGGCCATCGGCAATAAACAAACTTAAAGAATATAATGTCTATCCCCCTTATTCATAAACATCTCCTAACTTAACAAGCCGCTAAGTATTGCTTGTCCCTTTCAGTCTTACTAATGTCTGTAAAAAAGGGACAAACAATACTTAGCGGCTTGCTAAGTTAGGAGACGGTTATGAATCTACGGGGAAACTTATTATTATTCGAAATATAGGTGTTAGCAACGGGTCTCCCGCTAGCGAGGGAGCAGCCGGACGTGTACGAAGAGTTCTGGGAGACGTTACCGGGCGTGCTAGAGACCTTCATGTTTGAAGCACCGTGAGTATCACTTTTTTCTGGTGGCGCGGAAATGTATTGAATATGAGAGCCATTTTTTTTTCTAAGTTGTCCTCCGTTTTTTTTTAATTTGAAACTTGTAATAGGATTTCCACTAAGAATCGCGAGCTCTTTCATCCGACGAATCCTACAGCCACTATACCTAATTGCTTCGTCTGGAAACCAAACTTAGCATGATTAGTATTTCTATTCGGCCTCGCAAACGCTCAGATGAATTTACCTATTCAGCTTACTAAAGCTCGATTTCACTAAACCTTTTTTCGAAGACGCTTACTCTCACACACTAGTGTCAAATTACTATGGAGTTTTGACATTACTAGTAGTAGTAAACGTTATTCTACGAATGAAAGTTAAGTGAAATCGAGCTTAAGTTTGGTTTCAATGCGTCTGCAGTAATGCACTATTACAGTACTTAACTCTATTCTCTTTGCTTTCGTAGTTATCATCTTGTCCCACATGGTGTGAAATCGGCACTGGTTTTTTCCATTCTGCCTGTCCTGACTTTTTTTTTACCAATTTAGATCTTTGTCTCCCCACAGTGGGTCGGGCACCGACGGCTGCGCCCGCGCCCTGGTGGGCGTGATCCGCGACGAGATCCTCCGCGGCCTCCCCCCCCTCCCCCCGAGACACGTGCGCGCCGCCCTGGCGCTTGTGCGTGCCGGCTCGCTGCACACCGCGCCGCCCAGTGAGTACCCTGCCTTTTCAATTGTGCCAAAATGGGCAGGACACAGCGCTTTTCGTGACACCGCGCATATTTCGGCGCAACATCTTTGACAAATGTTTATTGAATATCGCCAATCAAAACTTTGATGGTCCAATCACAACTATTTTTAAATGGCGGTGTAAGTTTTTATAGGTTGACATTCAAATTCACTGCCGTGATGCATTGGACTGGGGGTGACACTTGTCAACTAAAATTCAGGACCGTTTTTGAAAGGCAATTTAGTATGGCGCGCGGCTTCCATGTTTTATTTGTTCGTAGTCCTCTTTCGTCCAAACCAGCGCCTAGATCGGACGTGCGCTTCCTTATTCCGTAAATTGATTATTTGTTGTACCGGAACCTCACCTTTATTTGTTTGTACAGTGATAGTATTCTCGCGTGCAATATTTATATTAGTAATTGAAATAACCATATGCAGTGCGGTTAAACGTGACGATCCGTGAGTGTCAGCGGGGCCCCGCACTCCACCTCGCGGAAACGAGAGGCCCCTCATAATTTGCCTCCTGCTCCCGTGCACTAAGAACCCGACGCATTCCGAGCTCGACCGAAATCTAAACCAGTGCTACACCGTACGTCTACGTCCTACGAAACCTGCCTACGGCGTAGCCGACCTGCGATAACAGCCGATCTGGGACTTGTAATTATATTATAAGTTACTCGTACCACAAAGTACCCAAATATAGAGGGTCTGTTTCATAGAAGGCTCAAATAGTTCGAAATATGTTACAATAGATGTCACTAGGAGCACGATTGACTAGTAATAGATTTAGTTTTATTTGAAATCCAGATATTTACTGCCTGTTAGTGCACAGTTTTAATTAATTTAGCATCATACATCGAAACTGAAGAGTAAATTAGTAAATAAAAAAATTAACTATTTTTGGAATAAATTGATTTCAGCGCCATCTATTATTGCACGTACATATTTTTATGCGTTTTTCTCGATACGCGTCAAACAGTACACTACTCGAGTCTTGACAGCAATAATCTATAGATGTCGCTAAACAAAATCTTGCATATATTGATTTTAAATGTTTAAGGAGGTCTAAAAAACCGAAAAACTAATAAATACATACAAAAAAAAAAGTAAAAAGTCCCTAAATCGCTAATAATAACAAAAAATACATACATTACAAGTCATATGCTAGGATTTGAACCCGTAACATAACAGCTGATAACAATAAATAGCTGAGAGCCTACCGCGAAACACGTACGAAGTGTTGCCTCTCTCTCGCACTCGTGAATTCCACTATAAGTGTGACAGGGAGGCAACACTTCTTTCGTTGTTCGCGGTAGGGCCTCTGATTAGGGTATATCCGAATTATATAACAGATACATTGCGGCGCGGCGTTGCCGTTTAGTTGTCAGTATTCGCTTTGCTTTACCGTAATCTGACGAGCTGGCAACAAACGAAACGAGAGCCATAGAAAATTGAAGGTAATCTGAGCATTGCATTCTGTTTCTATTCTACGCTTCAATACCAAACTCACATAGCGAAATAATAATTAAACTCTTACTAATGGCACTCTATCAATATCATTGGCAATAAATAGCTCTACTCTGTCCAACATCCAACAAACTCTGTAAGAAAAAAAGGGCTAATACTAATTTTCTCTTATTGTGTCTACATTTTTTGAATTTGCCATTTGTGTCCATTCTAAGATCCAAGATGGCGGGAACTTTTTTTGCAATTTTCATCATTGTACTCGTTTCTGACTAATTCGCATACGTGGAATATCATTTTTGGGTCCATTCTAAGATCCAAGATGGCGGGAACTTTTTTTTTGTAATTTTCATCATTATACTCGTTTCCGACTAATTCGCATGCGTGGAATACGATTTTCGGGTCCATTCTAAGATTCAAGATGGCGGGAACTTTTATTTTGCAATTTTCATCATTATACTCGTTTCCGACTAATTCGCATACGTGGAATACGATTTCCGGGTCCATTCTAAAATCCAAGATGGCGGGAACTTTTTTTTGCAATTTTCATCATTATACTCGTTTCCGACTAATTCGCATACGTGGAATACGATTTCCGGGTCCATTCTAAAATCCAAGATGGCGGGAACTTTTTTTTTGTAATTTTCATCATTATACTCGTTTCCGACTAATTCGCATACGTGGAATACGATTTCCGGGTCCATTCTAAAATCCAAGATGGCGGGAACTTTTTTTTGCAATTTTCATCATTATACTCGTTTCCGACTAATTCGCATACGTGGAATACGATTTCCGGGTCCATTCTAAAATCCAAGATGGCGGGAACTTTTTTTTTGTAATTTTCATCATTATACTCGTTTCCGACTAATTCGCATACGTGGAATACGATTTCCGGGTCCATTCTAAAATCCAAGATGGCGGGAACTTTTTTTTTGTAATTTTCATCATTATACTCGTTTCCGACTAATTCGCATACGTGGAATATCATTTTTGGGTCCATTCTAAGATCCAAGATGGCGGGAACTTTTTTTTGTAATTTTCATCATTATACTCGTTTCCGACTAATTCGCATACGTGGAATACGATTTCCGGGTCCATTCTAAAATCCAAGATGGCGGGAACTTTTTTTTGCAATTTTCATCATTATACTCGTTTCCGACTAATTCGCATACGTGGAATACGATTTCCGGGTCCATTCTAAAATCCAAGATGGCGGGAACTTTTTTTTTGTAATTTTCATCATTATACTCGTTTCCGACTAATTCGCATACGTGGAATACGATTTCCGGGTCCATTCTAAAATCCAAGATGGCGGGAACTTTTTTTTTGTAATTTTCATCATTATACTCGTTTCCGACTAATTCGCATACGTGGAATATCATTTTTGGGTCCATTCTAAGATCCAAGATGGCGGGAACTTTTTTTTGTAATTTTCATCATTATACTCGTTTCCGACTAATTCGCATACGTGGAATACGATTTTCGGGTCCATTCTAAGATTCAAGATGGCGGGAACTTTTATTTTGCAATTTTCATCATTATACTCGTTTCCGACTAATTCGCATACGTGGAATACGATTTCCGGGTCCATTCTAAAATCCAAGATGGCGGGAACTTTTTTTTTGTAATTTTCATCATTATACTCGTTTCCGACTAATTCGCATACGTGGAATACGATTTCCGGGTCCATTCTAAAATCCAAGATGGCGGGAACTTTTTTTTGCAATTTTCATCATTGTACTCGTTTCTGACTAATTCGCATACGTGGAATATCATTTTTGGGTCCATTCTAAGATCCAAGATGGCGGGAACTTTTTTTTTGTAATTTTCATCATTATACTCGTTTCTGACTAATTCGCATACGTGGAATACGATTCCCGGGTCCATTCTAAAATCCAAGATGGCGGGAACTTTTTTTTGCAATTTTCATCATTGTACTCGTTTCTGACTAATTCGCATACGTGTAATACGATTTCCGGGTCCATTCTAAGATCCAAGATGGCGGCTACTTTTTTTTTGTAATTTTCATTATTATACTCGTTTCTGACTAATTCGCATACATGTAATACGATTTCCGGGTCCATTCTAAGATCCAAGATGGCGGGAACTTTTTTTTGCATTTTTCATCATTATACTCGTTTCTGACTAATTCGCATACGTGGAATACGATTTCCGGGTCCATTCTAAAATCCAAGATGGCGGGAACTTTTTTTTGCAATTTTCATCATTGTACTCGTTTCTGACTAATTCGCATACGTGGAATATCATTATTGGGTCCATTCTAAGATCTAAGATGGCGGGAACTTTTTTTTTTTTATTTTCATCATTATACTCGTTTCCGACTGATTCGCATACGTGGAGTGGCGGAAATGCAGTACCTATAATGAAAAAAAAAACTGCACAAAAGTTCAAAAAAGGTGCCGCCATT